>BPLQ01010932.1:0-57993 GCA_021605075.1 Caerostris darwini | reverse complement strand
TAATCAGCATTATAAGACATCACTAAATTTTTCCTTTGGTGCGAGTGATGATCAGGTATGTCTGATTCATTAAGTTGGCAAGAGATTTCTTGACACTCACTCTCCACTTGTAAAGTTAGATAGTGATTTTGCAGCGATTAGAGGTGCCTGTTCATTAAGCCTCAATGTACTCTGCAGGAGAGAGGTCTGGCGATCCAGCTAACCAAAAATGTGTTTGGCGAGCAAGATGGCAATCAGTAGAAATTCTTTCGTCTGCAGTAGGACATTATACTGTTGAAATATAAGTATATGAGATAACGTGAAAAGAAATGCAACATAGTAGGATAGCAGGATTTTCGTTGTATTTCTAAGATAGAGGACAACATTCTAGATAATAAAGAAATGATACTCCAGATTTTGTTTGACAGAGGATGAGTAAGGAAATAGACGGTCAGGTTTCCCATTTCACCATGGTGAAAGAAAGTATTTACAGGAGACAACGTTTCTTTGAATTTCACACATTTTTATTGCTAAATTTACAATGCCGCCAAAGAGAAGAGACTATCTAAAGCTGAAGAAAGCGAAGATATTAGAGAGTTTTTGCATACCGTATTTTGGACGTCCGTTAGTTTTTCTCCCTAGCGCGCATGCTCATAGGAAACATTATTACAAACACGCATGCGCAATTTCCTATGAGCATGCGTGCTAGGGAGAGAAAAATATCGGACGTCCAAAATACGGTATGCAAAAACTCTCTATTGACTTTAACAGACGTGAATCTAAAAAAAAGAGGTGATAAGTTTTATTTTCTGAAGACAACTCTGGGTTTTATTTTCTCTGGGTTTTATGTGCTAGTTGTCTATAATTATGACCATTTTCTCTTTACATATGTTACTTAACATAACACTTTATTGATTTACTAACTATTACCAAGCTATCTATAACTTTTCTTATTAAACAAAAGTCTCATAAAAGTTTTTAAAAACTTTATTAAAGAAAGTTTTGAATTTTTCTTTAAAAAACTAAAACAAACTGATGGCTCCTATAGAGAGGCAAATATATATATATATATTATGATTATTTGCAATTTGAGAAACTTTTTCTTGTAAGGAAACAATTCTAACATTAACAGCAACTGAAAAATATTTCTGATTATGATTTATAAAATTATTTCTGATTTCTGATGATTATTTGTAATTTGAGAAGCGTTTTATAGTGAGAAAAAAAATTCTCACATTATTAGTACTTGATATTGTTTCTGATTATGATTATAAAAATATTTCTGATTTCTAACGATTATTTGTAATTTGAGAAATGTTTTCTTGTGTGAGAATCTCATGCTTTTAGTACATGATAATGTTTCAGATAATTGATTTATAATAATATTTACTGATTTCTGATGAATATTTGTAATATCAGAAACATTTTCTTGTGAGTAAAAAAATTCTCATATTATTATTACTTGATAAAGTTTCTGATTATAATTTACAAAAATATTTTCTGATTATTGTTTATAATTTGAGAAATGTTTCCATGTGAGGAAACAATTATAACACTGAAAGCAATTAGAGAATAGTTGTGATTGTTACCCGGATTCCTGAGCCTGGCGAGGCAGTTGACCGCCTCCGGGAAGTCGCAGGCGGAGATGACGGGGTTGAAGAGCAGCTTTCCCGGGCACTCCTGGACGACGGCCCGCCCGTCCCAGCAGTTGTAGTACTGCTGGCAGTAGGTCTCGTGGGGGAACTGGCCCCTCTGCGCCCTGCACCCCTTCACGAACAGGGGGTCCGGCACCTGGGCACCTGGAAGGAAGAAATTCAACGCACATGAGGAAGGATTTACTAATTTGAATTTAGTTACTTTATGTCAAAGTTAAATTGCATAAGAATAAATAATATTAACACAGAAAATCTAAATCAGTGTTCCAGAAGTGCCTACCCCTTTATCCCCTGTGTAAACTTTTACTAGTACCGCCTTCTCTCATATCCTCCCCTTAAACCTATGAAAAAAAAAAATCGTTTGTATTTGTGAGATACTAAAGTTCTTAAGTTAGTTAGCAAATTATTCAAATGATTCAGCTTCCTAATTTATTTTTAATAATATTTAATTCTACACTCAATATTAATACTATATATTATACATAATTAATTATAACACATTATTATTATAATTATTATGCATAATAATTTGTGTGTATTTCAGCGGAAGATTTTAATGGATCTTGGAGGTGTTAAGGAAAGTGATTGTTGGAGAAGACGGCACAACGCAGACATTTATAAATGCTATAAAGACCCAGACATTATAAAATTGATTAAGATCCATAGATTCAACTGGGCTGCTCATGTATTTAGAATGAACAATTGAAACTAGCCAACGGCCGTAACATGCTGAATATACCGGTTCTCGTTCGATCACCGAAGTCAAACATCATTGGACGCGGTCAGTACTTGGGAGGGTGACCACCTGGGAACACCGCGTGCCGTTGGCAAATTTGGGACCTGAATGGCCGAGTGTCTAGCGCTCTGGTGCCTCGGTGCCACAGGTTTCGGGTTCGAATCCCGGCGGTGCCATGGATGTTTGTAGTGGTTCGGAATCCACTTTAAGCCGTTGGTCCCGGTCTCCTATGACTGTAAGAGCGTCACGGAGCCAAAGTCAGGCTTCTACCTACGGGTGCTCCATCACAACAGAAGCTGCTTCCTTCCCCTTCAATCATGAGCACGTATGGGCTCGTGGGCTTGGCCAGCCAAGTGGGATAAGAAACAACAACAACAACAACAACAATTGAAACCCGTAAAAAGGCTCGTTTTAGCAAAGAGAAAGAGGACGATCCAGGTTGCGATGGATAGACGCAGTTGAAGAAGATTTTGCTGTACTAGGGGTTAAGAATTGGAGTTGTCACCCAGAGGAACGCATGGAAATCTCTTCAAAGGAAAGCCTTGGCCCACTCTGGGCTGTCGTGTTATTGATGATGATGATTATTTTGCAGGTCCATTTTCCAGAAAACATTCCAAACAAAATTTTTTACATGAATATTTATTTTACGTAATACTCTGAATAAGAGATATGTAGAGGGTGTAAAAATACTTATTTTGCGTATAAAAATGTTTTATTAATTTTTAACTAATGCAATAAAGAAAAAAAAATTAGACACTGTGATAGATTTCATTATGCAATTAGTGCTTGGTAATGAACGTGGAAAAACAATTTTTTTTTTTAAATCTCAAAGCATCTTTTCTATGTCTAAATTAAGAATAACTTAAACGAATTTAGTGAATGAATTTAAGTTAAAGTTTATCCACAATAAATATTATGTTTTGAAGGAAAAAAAACCAAGAATTATTTTATGCGTCAACTAAAATTTATAACATGGAATATTTCTTACTTAATATGCAAAAAACTTCTACTGTTACAACTAGTATGGAGTATATCATGTATAAATAATTATTATTTAATAAAATTGCTTATGCATTATTAAAAGTCTGTAAATGTATTCAATTAGAAGAATTATATTGTGTTATAATTACATCCAAAGAAACAAAATAATAACATAATTAGCTGTCGTCTAGGAATATATGATGTTAAAATATTTAAATTTAAAGAAAATAATAGCCTACAATTCTTTGTAAATAATTCACTTAATTTTTTTTTTTTTTTTTGCAACATTGTCAATATACAAACTAGTATACGAGAAAGAATAAAGTAAATCTATAAGTTATAACAAAATCTAGGATAAAATTAAGTTTACATTCTAAGAACAAAATTTGTATTCTGGGAACAAAATTTGTATTCTGGGAACAAATTTTACATCCCAAGAATAAAGTTTACACTCAAGAACAAAGTTTGTATTCTAAAAACAAAGTTTGCATTCTAAGAATAAATTTTACATTTTAAGAACAAAAGTTTTCTACGAACCAAATTTGTTTTCTAGGAACAAAGTTTACATTCTAAGAATAAAGTTTGCATTCTAGTAACAAAGTTTACATTCTAAGAATAAAGTTTACATTCTAAGAATAAAAGTTTACACTCAAAAAAATTTGTATTCTGGGAACAAAATTTTATTCTAAGAATAAAAAACAAAGTTTACATTCTAAGAATAAAATTTGTATTCTAGGAACAAAGTTTAGATTCCAAGAATAAAGTTTACATTTCTAAAAACAAAGTTTGCATTCTAAGAACAAAGTTTGCATTGTAAAAACAAAGTTTACATTCTAAGAACAAAGCTTGTATTCTAAGAACAAAGTTTGTATTCTAAGAACAAAGTTTACATCCCAAGAATAAAGTTTACATTCTATGAACAAAATTTGTATTCTAGGAACAAAGTTTACATTCTAAGAATACAATATACATTCTAAGAACAAAATTTGTATTCTAGGAACATAGTTTACATTCTAAGAATAAAGTTTACTTTCTAAGAATAAAGTTTGCATTCTAAGAACTAAGTTTAAAAATAAAGTTTACAATCTAAGAATAAAGTTTAAAATCTTAGAACTAAGCTTACATTCTAAGAACTAAGTTCACATTCTAATACTTCAACACTTTGTCTTACAACGATATTTAATATCAGTATTAATTATAATAAAAAATTGTGTGGGATGAACCAAAATTATAATTTGACGAAAATAACCCTACTACATCATATACCCTACATGTTGAAGAAGATACCGAAGCATAGCTACTTGGTATATAATTTTGAGAAAAAACAAAGGTGTTGGCAATTTGCACGTCAACCAGATGACAAATTGATGCTGGTAAGCCGTCATTTTTCTCGAAGATTGTTCGAAAAGTGAAATTAATAATCCGGCGATGTAATTACTGAGGTATTTCGTATCAACATTCCATTTTTTTATAGCTACTGAATTAATTAAAAAAAATTTTTTTTTCTTGGAAAGGAAATATTCCACGTTCCATCAAAAAATGGATAGATAAACAATAATGTGAAAAATGAAAAAAAAAGAAATTAATCTTAATCAATTTTCTATGATGCCAGTTTTGATATTATTTGATGTATTAATAATTGAATTGTTCCCTTTAATCGATTGAACGTAATTAATCTTCATCTTTCAAAACAGAAAACGATTTTTGCCTCCAATGATTAAATCTATATTGCAATTCGAATTGAGGTGTTTGTGAAATATTTGGTGTTATAAAAAAATAATCGTTTGATTCTGTGTATTTTTTCAATTCCTTCTATTAGCACATACTCTCCCTATATATATCTTGTTCAAATTTTCAATCGTTCATAAAATACTTTTCACTCATCCACTCACATTCAAATACATTTTTTTTGAACTTGTAGTGGATGACACTCGACGTGAATACAATTTTTTCAAATATTAATTCAGTAATTAAATTTAATTCATTAATTTTAGATTTAAGTTGCATATATCTACCAATAGAGGGCGCCAGATAAACTTAAAAAAATGAATGAAAACTATTTATAAAGGAGTTTCTGCAATAGAATGAAAAAAAAAGTAGGAATTGACTTAAAAAGAATTTTTTTTATATTACTTGTTATGAATCATTTTAAATACACGTTTTTATTTTAGCGTTTTTATTATTTACTCGTTTTTATTATTTACGGCCTTTTTACTTAGAAATAAATGGTTTTTTTAGAAATATCTCATAATCTTGTATAATTGTACATCTTTCCATAATTTTTTCAGTATATAATTTTAAAAATTGATTTTTAAAAAAAGGAAAAAAAATTCAGAAAACATGACTGTTAATTTTATCTATTTAAACCTGAATATTTTATTTACCAGTTCAATTTTCATAATATTTATACTGTAAACATATTCGAATGTTCATCGTAACTAATAAAGAATTTAAAATATTTATTTTGAATTAGTTAAATTATTAAATTAACATATCATCATCGACATAAAAGTGCATCTTAGCTAAGTGCTAATTTGCTTATTAAGTATAAATATGTGATGTTCTTGGTTTATTATTATATTAATTAAGTTTCAAAATATTCAAAAGTGCTTTTTTATTTATATTAATTTTTTTAATAAAATTACTGCATTTTTCTGATGATAAAAAAATGAAGTAATGATTTAAGTTTTTCTGATGATAAAAATGCATTTATCTGATAAAATATTCTTCTTAGCATTTAAATATTTAGCATTTTTTATTACAGTCAAACCATATCAAGTTGCCTATTTTAATCATTCATGAAAATTTGGAAATCCTTAAAAAAATTCCTATCGTATGTCTTTTTTAAAGCAGAATTGGCAAAAGAGGATGCATCTGGGAAAAAAAAAGGGGGAAAAAGTTATTTATAAATTACCGCTTCTTTACTTATCAAATTAAAAAAGCCACTTAAGATAAGGAATGTAATAAAAAACGGCGTTAAAGACAGGACGCCAAATCGTATACTCCCAGAGAATAAATCGAAGAATATGATCACCATTCCATCGACAGGTTTTCGAGACACTTAAAACGAATCTCTCGCAGAACAATCCGTCCTTTGTCTGGGCCACCGCATTCGTTAAGATCGAGTTGCGTAACAGATAAATTGGAATGTAGACGTACCAATTATGTAATGAAAGGTGCATTTTTTTCCCAAGTCTTGTCTTAGTCAGCCTGCATGAAGTCTGGGCACTCATAAGCGACGAATCTTTTTTGGAAAAGACTGTTCATTTAAATATGGAAAGTTAATATCCAATTCTGTGGAAAGTCTTAGCTTGCAGAATATCAGCTGCTAAACTTCGATCATAGAAGAAATTAATTAAAAATAAAATATTTACTGCAGTAAACATTTACTATTGAATGTGTAATATTTACTGCAATAGACATTTACTATTGAATGTGTAATATTTACTGCAATAGACATTTACTATTGATATTCACTGCAATAGACATTTACTATTGATTGTGTGGGCGCACTGGCGCTTGGTGCGCGACCTGATGACCAGTTGGCCTTTGTTACCACAGGCTACAGAGTCGAATCCTGGCGGTGGCATGGATGTTTGTGAGGGGTTCAGATTGCATTTTAAACTGTAGGTCCTTGTCTAATGAGCCTAAAGTGGGCACAAAAGAGCGACAAACCAAATCAAATTCTTCTTCTTCAGCACAACAGCCGCATGGTGAGCCAAGGCCATCTGCCTATTGGCAAATTTCGAGACAGGTGTTTTTTTTTTACGGGGTAGGGTTGTCAGCACCTACGCCCAACACTGTGCGATCCTATTAGACCGGGACCTACGATTGAAAGTGTATTCCGAACAACATCCATAACAACGCCGGGACTCGAACCTGAAACCTGGGGCACTGAGCTCCAAAGCGTGAGTCACTCGGCCATCTGGCCCTAAAAAACAACTAATCATTTTCTATAGCTCCAGAGTATGCCTTCCTCACATTCTGCAAAAACGTGTTCAAGAAATGTTCCTATTTTTGGCTATTATATTTTAATTTTTGGATCATCGACGTGTTTTTTAATGTTATCAACCCATCTGAGTTTGGATTCGCCTCGTGCCCACGTGTCTGTTTGGCCAGAAATGTTCATTTGGTATTCTCCTCGAATGGCCGGGGTATTTTTACCTTTTTTCGATTCTTAATACGCACCGATAGCATCGGTTTGTTCGTATGCAAGATGCAATCTTCCCCTACATGTGTCCTCTTATTTGTATGTACTCCATCAAAATATTTCTAAGTATCTTTTTCTAAGAAACTTTAAAACATCGGCTTCTTTTTTTTAAAAAAAACTTTTATCTTTCTTAAAAATCAACCTTGTTTCACGTTTTTAAATTTCAGTTCGTATTTAATTAAGTTTATAAAAATATCTTGTTTTCGAATTTTGCAAATTTTTGAATTTTAAATGTATTTATGATGTATTATAATGTATTTTGAATTTTAAATGTAATTATTGTGCATCTGTCGGTGCCAATGATCTTTCCGTGTGGTATTTCTTATGTCATTTTAAATAAAAAACACCAGAATTTAAATTAATAAAATGGTACGTTGTAAAATTATTAAATGCACTAAATTCTTTGAATGAATGGTTGTAGGCATTATCAACATTCTCAGAAAAAAAAAATTAATCGAAAAAAAAGATATTTAACTGGAACTTTTTTTTATTACTTTATTTATTTTTATTTTCCTAAAATATTCTAAACGTGGGGGCCGATGGACGAGTGGCTATTGCTCTGGCCACAGGTTTCGGGTCCAAGTCCAGGATGTGCCATGGATGTTTGTAGTGATTCGGAATTCCCTTTAAACCGTCGGTCCCGATCTAACAGCATCGTAGAGCATTGTGGGGGTAGTGGGACTAATGTTTGTAGCATATCTTAAAGACACACGTGCCCCCCGGGTAGTGCTAAATGAGTTACAGCGGTATCCTTGCTTTATGCTCTTGCTTGTGGCATAAAGATGAACTGTCTCTGTATTGCCAGCTGCATTAGAACAACAAGTATTCTAATATATATCCGAATATTTAAATTAATTCATAAATTTTACATTAACAAATAAAAAAGGTGTATTAATATATCATATGCTCTTTATTTTCGAATTAAATGTTCTTAAATTTCTATTTATCTTATGGTAAAACAGGCTTTCAGATTCCAGTCCCGGCGGTATCATGGATGTTTGCGAGTGGTTCGGAATCCACTTTAAACTGTAGGTCCCGGTCTGTGTGCAAGTGTGCATAAAATAACCGTAGAGCGACAAGCCAAACCAAATTCTTCTTCATCGGCGTAACAGTCCCATGGAAGGACCAAGGCCTTCTGCCTATTGACAAAATTCGGCACAGGAGATGTTTTCTTTTTACGGGTACGGTTGTCAACGCTTACACCCAACGGTCTGCGATCCTATTAGAGCGGGACCTAGGGTTTAAAGGGGATCCCGAACCACTACAATTATCCCTGCCACCGCCGGAATTCGAACCCTAAACATGTGGCACCGAGCTCCAAAACGCAAGTCACTAGGCCATCAGGCCCTAAATTACAACTAATAATTTCTAATGGCAGCAGAGTATGCCTTCATCACATTCTGCAAAAATGTTTTCCACAAATATTCATATTTTTGGCCATTTTATTTTTTTATTTTTTTGGATCACCAACATATGCAAGATGTAATCTTCTCTAACCTGTGTCTTTTTGTTTATATGTACTCCATCAAAATGCTTCTAAGTATCTTTCTTGAGAAACTTTAAAACATGGCTTCTTTTTTTAAACTCTTATCTTTCTCGACATCAAACTTGTTCCACGTGTTTTAAACTCACTTCGCATTTAATTAAGTTTATAAAAACGCTTTGTTTTCAAACTTTTGCAAATTTTTGAATTTAAACGTATTTATGATTTATAAGAACATCTGTCGGGGGCAATGACCTTTCCGTGTAGTATTTCTTATGCAATGCCATTCTTAATAAAAAACATCAGAATCTAAATTAATAAAATGGCACGTTGCGCTTTTTTTCTTCATTATATGTTCAGAAAAAATATTAAATGAAGTAAATTCTTTGAATTAATTTTTGTATGCCCTTTTAGCATTCTCAGACAAAAAAAGTTAATCAAAAAAAAAAAAAAAAAGATATTTATCTGAATTTATTTTTTAACGCTTTAATTTTTTTTTTTTTTTTTTTTTAATTTTTCTAAAATATTCTAAATAGTAGAGAATATTTATAATGATTAGTAATTTTTATATTAACAAATAAAAACTACTAAAAACGATAAATACTAAAAACATCCTTGACACCGCCAGGACTCGAACCCAAAACCTGCGGTACGTGCGCCAGAAAACCATAAACTTGGAAGTTAGCTACTCGGCAATCAAGTCCCCAAGGTCTAATATGACTCTAGAGCGTTAGGTGTAGGGCTGACAACTCTACCCCGTAAAAAGGACGACATTTCCTGTCCCGAAATCTGCCAGTAGGCAGACGACCTTGATCCACCAAGAGGCTATTGCTCCATTGACGAATAAGATTATCTTTTGCTGTAATGCCACCACGTGGCGAGTATGTTGACTTCAAACTGGCAACCGCACTACGCACTCTATTTTATTACCAGTCTATTTTTGTCAGAATGGTGCGGAAAAATAAATAAATAAACAATGTACTCATGGGTCTGATGGCCAAGTGGCCGGCGCTCTGGCGCTCGGTACCACAGATTTCGGGTTCGAGTCTCGTCAGTGCCATGAATGTTTGTAGTGATTCGGGATCCACTTTAAACCGTAGGTTCCGATCTCATAGGATCGTAGCATCTCTTCAAGCTACAAGTGCCCTCTGGGTAGTGCTTAATAAGTAAAGCGGTGCAGCCCTTGCTCATGGCATAAAGATTAACTGTCTCTGTATTGCCAAGTGCATTAGAGAAACAAACAATGCATTCATTATCCTATCTATTACATAATGTAAAAATTAGCTTCAAAAAAAAACTGAGCTTAAATTTACAAATGATAAATACACACCAAACAACATTAATATTTATTTATTTGGCAATCTGTGTACTAATAGTCGGTGATAACTTTCAAAAACCCTCAAATTCCCCCAACCTATGTGCATAAAAATAAAGCCATTAAGTGACATTTGCATAATCTCGTCCTAATGACAACTTCAAATCGCCTTAAAGTGTCATCAGAGCTAAGTGAGGTGTCATATTATACCAATAATCTCCTTTCACACCATTTAAGTGAGATATTAGCATACGAAACGAATTACGGCTTCCCAGCTTGAGTAAGTGAAGACCCCTCGTTTTTTCCTCCTTTGTGGGTTAAAAAATAGATTTAATGGTTTTCTAATTCGAATTTATTTGGATTATTATCTGTTTTTCAAACAAAGGATTACTTTTCCTTCTTTTGATGAATTATTCAAGGCGCGTATCTCTTCCCGCCAGCGAATGATGCGAGTCAACAAGATGCTTAGAAGTAATCGTTGTTTAATATCATCACGTAAAGAATAAAATAAAGTAATCAGAAGCATTAAATGATCGACGAAATTTACAGAATTAGAAATTGGTTAAAAATTGTTTTTTTTTTTTTTTTTTTTTTTATTATTACTATTACCAGAATATTTTTGTTCAGCAATTTATATAAAAAAAAATTAATCTCCTTGTTATTGGGATTATAACTACATTAGACTTAAATATAAACAGCATTTGATAGTAAAAACTTGCTTATAATTTAAGTATTATTACCTTAACATAAGTAATTTAAATATAATTAACTTAAATATTATAATTATAACTTTAAAAGTTAATAAGCTCTGTATATTTATGAAGGTAAATATGTGGATTTCAATTTATTCGCATTCCTTTTGATGATACGGAAAATTTGCTGTGATTTTGCAAATAATCAATATTATTTAATTATTGTTATTATATATTTAAATTTTAATAATCGCTTAACATTTAAATAAATGTATTAAATGTTAAATTTTGCTATTTTTAACCATTAAAATTATTCTTAAAATAATTTATGCAAACAAATATGATTTGGTCGATATTTACATTTTCCACATTGAAATTAATAAGTTATCGAATGATACATGTATTTTGATATTTTGTAGAGTAAGAATATGAAATATTGTAATTTATTTTTGCCATAGTTATAGAAAAATCCCTGTGACGAATCCAGTGAACAACTTGTAGTTGTTGATGTTTTTGTATATAGCAAATAAGGTCGAGATTGTTTCATTTATTTAAAACATTTTCACGGGCTATTCTTATTGTTTTATTTAAATTTATTTCATAATTTTTTTTACATAGTATTTATTTAAATTTCTTTCACCAGCTAATAAATATATAATTAAATAATGTAAAATTGTTCTAAAAGATCGTCTGGTGAAAGAAAATGAAAAATAGAATGAAAAATCTTTCGGAATGAAAAATAGAATTTTTCAAGAAAAGAAAATCGTTTGGTATTCGATAGTTTTTATATACACTCAAGAGCCAAAACATTATGACCACCTGTCAATAACGAGTTGGCCATATATATATATATATATATATATATATCTCCAGCAGCAGTTAAATACCACTTCCACCTGATCACGTGCCTTCCACGCCATCCAGGCAAGTTCATTGCAAAATGTAGGGGTGGTCATAATGTTTTGGTTCTTGAGTGTATTTATTTATTATCATTTTTTTTTTAAATATTACTGTTATACTTTTGATCTTACATATAATTCTAAATTTTATGAGTAACCTATATATCGGCCCAACAGATTATATATAATTATTTAAAACGTGTCATAGTTAATTTTCAAATAAAAACAATATATAATTTTATGAAATGAGTAAGTTATTCAAAAACTAAAATCTTCGAAAAATAAAGAAAAAGAATCATGAACGAATAGAATAATAAGAAAAAAATGGAATGCTGCATCAACAGACGAACAAGGTTCGGTTTGACTTTGGCACACTTACCGGCGAACAATGAGCGAATACAACACACTCACAACAGCAACAAAATAATGTAATCATGTATCCTTTCACTGCAACCGCATGCAACACGGAACGCCGAAAGGTCAAACGACTCACGCGTTGCCTCTGCTTCCTTTTAATTCGGAAGCAGACGATTATGGTTTCTTACGGAAGTTTTCATCTTTCCAAGGCTGGCAACACCCGAATCGGAATCCGAAATTGAGATCTTATTATATAAATGGACAGAGGTCAGTTTGAAAGGGATACTTCCGTTGGAACCTTGTTCTTTTTTTGTAGGGGTGGACTACAAAAAAGATGTGGGAGGGTGTTCGGTTGTCAGCAGATATGAAAGGTGGCAGCTAGAGCTTTGTTAGAATTTATTTTGGTTAAGGTTGGCTTCAGCTATTGAATTGAGATGTATCATTTTTGAAGAATTCTTTTTTTATCTAGATATGTAATACAACTTTTTAACACATCCTTCAAATATTAAGGCTGTATCTTTTTCTCATTTTTTTAAAGCACAAGGTCCATCTAAAAACGATTTTTTCAAGTGAAAAGAAGGGTTTACAATGTTTGAAACATCAGAAATAGATATGTCTTATGCTTAGTATCTATTTAACTATAGAAACTGAAAGCATTATTTTTCTTGTTTGATTTCAAAATGAGCTTTCTTAATAATAATTTTATATTTTAGCTTTTTGATAAAAAAAAAAATGGAAAAATTAAATTGAAAATTAAATGAAAAAAATAAATAAAATCCCCAGTTTCTTTCATACTATCCAAATATATTTTATTTTAAATATCAGTAATAATATTTCTAATATAAAAACACTATTAAACAAAAAATAAAATCCTTGGTTTTATGAGAAATTTGCTTTCGAACTGTCTTCCATAATATAAATAGTAACAGTAACTGTAATTACACTAAATTAAATAAATAAATTTTTTTAATGTGTTATTCAAAAATAATACTTATTATAATAGCTGAAAATTGTCTTTTTTGTAGTTGTACAGTTATGACTCATCCCTTTAGAACAGAAATAAGAATTACTGGAATTACTAAAAAACTAGACTAGACCCTCTAAAATTACTAAAAAAAATTTTCTAGACTCCCTAGAATTACTAAAATTTTAAAAAAATATATTAAAATGTAGCTAATATTATCAAAAAATTTAAAATTTTTGTAAATAAACAATCTTATTTTTATTCACTATATTATAATAATTAATAATTCCAAAAAAATATATAAAAAAAGTTATAAAATCGAACGATTTGTTTACAATTGCTTCCTATGCTTTATTTTCATATAAAAAAAAATTGCTTTAACTTGTTTTATAACTTCATAAAATGTAAATACTAAAAAAAATAATAATAATAAATTATAATTTTATCATTTTGTTATTATTTTAAGTTATTATATTTGTTTAGTAATTTTTTTTGTTTTAATTTCACTATCAGACAATAAATATTTTATTGATAATTAAAAATTTATAATTAAAAATTACTATAATTAAAAAATTATAAAAAAGCAATCGATTTGTTTACAATTTCTTTCTGTGCTTTATTTTCATACTAAAATTTTTTTCATTTGTTTTTATAACTTCACATATAAATACTAAAAAAAAAAGGAAGAAATTAAAATTTTGTCTTTTATTATTATTTTATATTATTATAATTTTTTTTTTTTCACATTAAGAAAATAAGATTCTTATCGATAAAACTTTTTACTCTCAAATGAGTCACATCTCTGGTGCTTGAAAATTATAATTACGCAAATAATTATAAAACCGTGGAAGTTAATATATTTAATTACAGTATATTGTAGGTTTTATATGCTTTGCTTGCAGTTATAAACCTCATGCTATAAGCATGAAAAGTGCAACCTTTTGAAATTAAAAAATGAAGCTGAACAACTATTAATGTATCTTTCACAACCATAAAGAATAAGATTTTTTTTCAACGACAGTTGTTCTCTGTTCACATTAAACAGTCTTTTTCTTTTTTAAGAAGAGGTGTTAACACAAAACAATAATGGATACTCTAAATCCTCGCTACTATTACATTGTCTCAATTTAGCAGCAGACAAGAATATAAAAAAAAAGCTTTACCAATCATTTAAAATCATTACCAATTTCATTTCATTGTTATTATCCGATGCAAAGTAAAAAAAAACGCTGCAGCATACTAGTATGAAACATACACTTCTAACATGTAATCAACCGCAGTTATATAACATAGCATAACACAGTTATGATATGTAAAGGGGCGAGACATAACTGTACAACTACAAAAAGACCATTTTCCGCTATCAATAATACATGAAATTTATGGCAACGACTACAAGAAAAACAGGTTTAATGCATATAACCATTAGCACGAAATTACTAACATTTTCATAAAGGTTAAAAAAAAACTATAAATGACTGTACTGGTGCCAACTGAAACAATCTAAATATCCTTCTGAAATCTTTTGTTCTGATTTTGAGATAAAGAATAAAACAGAAATGTTTCGAATAGTTCTTAAACTAATCGTTTTATATAAGCATAAATAAAAAAAGAATAAGCGAGGAAAATTGTTCTTAGTGTTCTGTTGTTAGGGGAAAAAATGAATCGTTTGAAGATAATCAAACGATTTTCAAAAAAAAAAATGCCACCTGCTAAAAACATAAAATTGCAGACGATTATGTTAAACAAGAAGAAAAATTAGCAGGTGAAATTCTCACTGAACAGAAACCATTTGTTTTTCTCTTAAATGTTTAAATATGGGAATTTATCTGTCGAATAAATGTTGTTTTGATTTAGCAAAATACAGCTGCAGATGTTATCGTTTAAATCAGAATGACAATTCCATTTCAAACGCATTATTATGTAAATAAAAATTTATTAATTCAAGAGAAGTTACTGCCAATTAGAAAAATAATTCTTTTGAATAATTTTATATTTTATTTATTTATTTAATAATGTTTTAAATAAAACTAGTAAAAATATTATTGCTATGTGATTAGAATTTGGTATTGTTTTTTTAAAACAGACAAACATCGTCAAACCAAGATATGAAAATTCAAGATTAACTACTGAAAAAATATTTTTTCTATTAATTATTAAAATAAAACAAATAAAAAAATGAAAATTGTTTTTTCATTACATTATATTTCAGTTCAATTAAAATTATATTATCATTTTAACAAAAAAAAAGGATATTGTTTTGTTTTTAATTCTTTTTATTTTTCATAACAAATAATAAAATATTATATTTCATGTTATAAAATTTTCCCTTTTTAAAATAAATTCCCTTATAACTAATAAAGTGAGAAAAAACAGGGAAAAAATTATACTAATATAAAACTTAAATAAAATAACATAATTTTTATACGAAGCAATTTAAAGCTTTAAATATACTAATCCAAAATATTTAGAAATTAATTCCTTTTAAGTTAACATAAAATTTGACTTTTAAACATCTAAAGCATTCAAATTTAATAAACGCTTCCATTATTAAAGTTAATATGTAAAACTAGCAAGATTTTTTTAAATATATTTAATAATGAATTTAAGTAATTTGTGCTGTTCTATTAACATTTTAAAAATAGTGCTTAGATTCCATCTGTAATATAGCAATGAAATAGAAATACCTAATTCTACAAGAAATGGATGAATTTCAAAAAATAAAAGAGTGGCATAATATCAAAGCATGATTTTGTTACTCACAAAGTGACGTCATGTAAGTGACGTAAGAAAGTGACGTCATCATCATCTTTTAAGCCAGACCTCTTAATCCTGGTACAATTGGTAAGAAAGAATTTCAGAATTCCATGCGTTAAGGGAATCATTCATAATAAATCCGTCAGACTTCAAAAAATATTTCTGCCTCACTACATTTAAATTGTCGAAACTGGAGGATTAAGATGTGGAAGTTCGATTTCTCATGTGAAAAATCGAAAGAAAAGAAGGCCAATAACCTCCAAAACATAGGTCGAAGTTCGAAAATATTCTATTGGATGAAATTAATCCTCATAAGGTGTTATGTGAGGATACTTTGTTAAACGACAACAAGCTGTTTTATCAAGCGTGTAAATACGATGAATTGATTTCACAAAAGAATGGTTCTCAGCCAGTAATAAGAACAGAATACATCAGTAAACTTCCGTTTAAAATGGCGTGATTGGAATATTAATAATAAAAATTGACGGTCTCATGCTCAACCAAACGATTTATTTGTTCTTAAACATGAAAAAGATTTGAAGTGAATTGAGTTTGAAATCGCTCAAATACTACAAACATTCTTTGCGAAGATTCTATCTACTTTTATCTATTATATTCTATGCTCCTTTTTTTAAACACTTTTATTTATTTATTTATTTATTACATCGCTATGCTCTGGTGATTATGTGTTTCAATATTTTTATTTTTTCAAGTATTTCACAATATTTTTATTCTTTCATTCATTTTCCACGAAGGAACTTTCTCAACACACTTGTTTGATAACGACTTTAACCATGAATTAAATTTAAATGAATAAACAAAAATTCAGAATGGCATCAGCTCGGAATAGTTTCATTATCGTTTGCATCATTAAAATGATTCTTTGCTTTAATACATTGCTGAAAAATAAACTATATATCAAAGATTATATTTTTGTTCTATACGAAGATAAATACTTTTATTCGATTATTAGAAGGAAATGTAAAAAGCAGGATTTTAATATTTCTTCACTTAAATTAAATGACATAATTTTATTTGATTTTTAATTTTAATAATGAAAATTGACGGTCCCATGCTCAATCAAACGATTTATTTGTTCTTAAACATGGAAAAGATTTGAAGTGAATTGAGTTTGAAATCGCTCAAATACTACAAACATTCTTTGCGAAGATTCTATCTACTTTTATCTATTATCTTCTATGCTCCTTTTTTAAACACTTTTATTTATTTATTTTTATTTATTACATCGCTATGCTCTGATGATTATGTGTTTCAATATTTTTATTTTTCCAAACATTTTACAATATTTTTATTTTTCCAAATATTTTACAATATTTTTATTTTTGCAAGTATTTTACAATATTTTTTTATTCTTTCATTCATTTTCCATGAAGGAATTTTTTAAACACACTGTTTTGATAACGTCTTTAACCATGCATTAAATTTAAATGAGTAAACAAAAATTCAGAATGGCATCAGCTCGAAATAGGGTTTCATTATCGCCTGCATCATTAAAATGATTTTCTTATTGTAGATTAATAATACGGATATCCTTCCTAGCTCCTTCTTTGTAAAATGTTGAAACATAGCGGTGGTCTCCTGCCCTTTGAGTTAATAAGCAAAATAGATAAAAAAGAATGCCCTTTTTTTAAAAAACAATTATTTATTTAATAAAATTATAAAATGAAAAAAAAAAATTTCAAAAGTGTAGATGTTGATGAAATCAGTTGCATGTAATCAAAAAAATAAAAAAGAATGAGCAAAGGTCAAATTAGGAGAAAAGCGAACTTTTCATCTAGACAGTTGTGGGTAATAAATCAATCGGAGCAGGAGAAACTCGTCAGGACAAGGAATTAATTTAAAGTATTTAGAACAGTGCGAGGTCTTTTGCTGTGTTTGCGGGAAGAAATATCATAATCGTCATTTTGTAGGATATTTAAAACAGGGTTATTGATGTTTTGCATATCATTATAGAAATTAGTAGAAATTTTGTGAACAAATTGTCTTAAACTTGGAATCGAGAAAAAAGTTCCACTGGGTAAGGCTGCGAGTTTATTTTCCGGGATAGGTTATGCCATTGGAAGTAATTCATAGTATCGTAAAATGATTCTTTGCTTTAATACGTTGCTGAAAAACAAACTATATATCAAAGATTATATTTTTGTTCTATACGAAGATAAATACTTTTATTCGATTATTAAAAGGAAATGTGAAAAGCATGATTTTAATATTTCTACATTTAAATTAAATGACATAATTTTTTTTTTTTTTTTTTTTAATTTTAATAATGAAAATTGAAGGGTCTCATGCTAAATCAAACGATTTATTTGTTCCTAAACATGGAAAAGTTTTGAAGTGAATTGAGTTTAAAATCTCTCAAATGCTAAACATATTATTTGAGAAGATTCTATCTTACTTTTATATCTTCTATTTTTTTTATAAGCACTTTTTATTTATTTATTATTTATTACATCGCTATGCTCTGATGATTAAGTGTTTCACAAGAACACTTTTTTATTCTTTCGTTCACTTTCTACAGAAGAACTTTCTCAACAACTATTTTAAAAACGATTTTGATTTTATCTATGAATTAAATTTAAATGTGTAAAAAATTTCTGGATGGCATCAGTTCGAAAAGAATTTAATTATCGTCTGCATCATTAAAATGATTCTTTGCTTTTTAATATGTCGCTGAAAAATAAATCATACATCAAAGGTAAATAAATACTTTTATTTGATTATTTTTTTTTTATTCCTTCTTTTCACTTTCCCACAGAACAACTTTCTGAACAGAATATTTTGAAAACGATTTTGACTTTCTCCATGAATTAAATTTTAAAGTAAAGAAATTCTGAATGGCATCAGTCTTTCGGAATAGAACTGCATCGTTACCATTATTCTTTGTTTTAATACATCGCTGAAAAATAAACTGTATATCGAAGGTTATATTTTCTTTTTACGAAGAGAAATACTTTTATTCGATTATTAAAGGAGGTATGAAAAGCATGATTTTAATATTTATATATTTAAAATAAATGACATAATTAATAAAAAAGTAAAGAAACGCCACAAATTAATTTGATTTGGAAAAATGAGTAAAAAAATTCATACGGAGCAAAGGTATGTACACCTCTTATTATATAAAAACATATTTTCTTAAACTAATTTTTAACAATTCAGCAGTATAAAACCTGTATTAAATATTTTGACGTTTACAAAAATTCTTATAACAATAATCAATAATTAAAACTATTTAAAACTGAATTAGAATTAGTAAAAAATTTATTGCAATGAATAATCTTTGATGTGATCCTTTTATCTTATAAATAAATTAAACTTATTAATGATCCTTATTATTATTAGATTAAGCTGAGATTTATTAATTAATATAAAAGTTTCCCCAGGTAATAAAAATACTAAAAAAAAAACTTACATTTTTAAACATAATTTTTTCGTTTTATTAATTTACTTATAAGATGGATTAAATGGTTTTAAGGGTTATCTTGGATTAATATTAAATAAATATAAAATTTATATGGTTGTAAAATTTTATATTATGTGGTGCTATTTTTTGAAAGGTTTTCTGTCTAAATTCTGGTTTTGTTGTAAAATAAGTCAAATTTTAGCTTTATCTTTTTAAAAGTTTGCCTTTAAAAATCTATTTTTTTTATTTGCGTTAAGCATAATTTATATTTGTTAATTATCTTCCATAAAAATTATGAATTTAATCAATAAATTTAAAAATGAATTTCCATAACGATATGTACAAATTAAAATAACTGAAATATTGAAAAAAATAAATAAAATTTTAATTTATTTTATTGAAAGTTTGCATTTATAAGTATATTATTTTTTCTGCTTTTGTTCAATAGTATTTATATTTGTTATGTATCTTTGATAAAAATTCATGAACTTAATTAAGAAATTTTAAATAAGTTTCCATAACCATATGTCAAATTAAAATAACTGAAATATTAAAAAAAAAAAATAAATAGAATTTCAATTTTTATCTTATTAAAAAGTTTTCATTTATATAAAATCTATTACTTTTTTTGTGTTCAATACAATTTATATTTGTTAATTATCTTTGGTAAAAATTATGAATTTAATAAAAAAATGAATGAAAACGTTATGAAAACTTACTTTTAAGTTTCCATAACGATATGTACAAATTAAAATAACTGAAATATTAAAAAAAAATTAAATTAAAATTTTAAAAACCGTAAAATCACTTTTATTTTTTCTTTCATTCTTTTATAACTGACGTTATATATTTCATTATATATTTATAACTTGATGACTATAAATTTTTTATACTACATTTATTATAATATAGAGGGCTACATTTATCACTTATTTATTCCTATCATCACATTATTTTACCATAAATAAAAAATTTTTTAAATTTATCTGAAATATTTTTCTTTTAAATTCTTTTCTATAATTAATGACATAAATTCTTCTCTCTATACATTTCTTTGTTACGTATGAACATTATTATACAATAAAAACTGAGATTCTAATCAAATGAATCACAAAAACACATACGAAGATTAATGTGCACGCAATAAGAGACTACATAGTAAACAATAGAGCATCGAAAAATGTGTTGCCAATTGACTGACATAAAAAGAACGATGACGTTCAATAAACGGTTGAGACTCGTGCATGAAGCAATGCTTTTATCAATGAAATAAATTACTCACTTTCTTTCACCATTGAAAGACACGCTCCAACGCTTAATATCACCTGACAGTGATGAATACAGATGATGAATAGAACTTCGCATACTCAATCTTTTTAGATAGGGAGAGAAGTTGCTTTGTAGAGTTTAGTTGCAGCCGTTGGCAATAAGATTTCATTCGATAACGTCGTATCCAATTATATTTTAGTATAGTAGATTAATTCGATTAAAAACTTTCTAGTAAATTGATATTACGTGTGATATTTCTTTATGGAAATTCATACCTGTGTATCATGTTATTAAATAAAATAAATTCTGTCAATTCGGTAAAAAAAAAAATAAAAATAAAAATAAAATAAAAGAATTTTATAATCAATTTACAGATTTCTTAATAAAAATAAAAGAAATTCTGTAAATTAATTGTTAATTAATTCTTTAAGAATTAATTTTACAGAATTCTTTGAATAAAAATAAAGAAATTCTGTCATTCTGTAAAAACTAAATAAAAATAAAATAAAAAATTCTTATAATTAATTTAGAGAATTCTTAATAAAAATAAAGAAATTCTGTCAATTAATGAAATTACTTAATTTACAGAATTCTTCTAATAAAAATAAAAGAATTCTGTAAATAAATTCTGTAAAAATAAATAAAATCAGGTTATTTATATAGATTTTTTTCTCGAGTTTGGAATGAATGTATATTCATTAATTGAGAAAAAGGTTTTTTTTTTTTTTAAATTAATCCTAATGTGACATTTAAAAATAATCTATAATCATATTTAATTAAAAATTGATGATATTTTTTAGAAAATAAAAAATCGAAAATGATGTTTTTTAGGGCTATCAAAAAATGGCATAAAATTTTGTACTCTAAAATTGTATGAAGCTTAATACTGTACAATGTTCTACTAGAATTTTAAGACATCGATTTAATTTGAAATCGTTTATTATTATAATAAAGTTTATATAAAAAGAAAATTACGCATAATAAGAAAGTGATATAAAAATTGTTGATAGTAATTTCTAACGAAAAATGTAGTATTTTTTATAATGAAAAAATTAAATGTTTTCCCTCTTCGTCTAAGAAAATATAAATAGAATAAATAGATAATAAAATATTTTCTTTAAAAAAATCATTCCATCTTTTTTTTCTTTAAAATATTGTTGTATCTTTTTTAATTATGATCTAATTTTATAAAATAAATAAGTTTTAGATTATTTATTAATCCAACAGTATTTAAGTACATTGAAAAATTTAAATATAAATATTTAATACTTAAAAAAAAAAATCAAAAACAGAATTTTAAAATTAAAAAATTGTGTTTAAAGTAAAAAGAGCATACTACAAACTACCAGCCAAGAATTTATGAATAAAACAAGCAAATAATATTAGATATTGATACTTAAAAAAACTATATGTTTTTTGGGGCAATGGCCTCTGAGATCACAATTCGCAAAAAATAGTTAGTAATAATCAATTACACCAAACTTAGGTTAGCAACGTTATTGCCAGCAAGAAAAACATCTTGTGATATGTGGCAATCAAGGAGATCACATTCCATATTAAATCCGTAAGGCATTCTTTTTTTTTTTCAATTCCTTCTATTAGCTCACACTCTCCCTCTATATCTTGTTCAAATTTCCAATCGTTTATGAAATACTTTTTATTCCATCCACTCCAGTTCAAATACATTTTTTGAACTTGTAGTGGATAACACTGGATGTTGATACAGTTTTTTCAAATATTAATTCATTCATTGAATTTAATTCATTAATTTTATTTTTCTTAGATTTAAGTTGCATGTATCTAATAATAGATGGCGCCAGATAAATTTAAAAAAATGAATGAGAGTTATTTATAAAGGACTTTCTGCAATAGAGTGGAAAAAAAAATAGGAAATTGACTTTAAAATTTTTTTTATGTATTATAATTACTTGTAAATTATACACTTGTATCTGATTTATTCTTTTTTTTTCTGAACTCTCTTTGTTACATTTTATTAACATTTTTATTGTTTCATGCTACAATTATCGATCGTATGCAGCGATGTAAATTTTTTTTCCCCTTGTTTTTATGTATCATAATGTTATGCATCATCCTGGAGAAATTCATAAAATTATAGTTCACAGAGAAATCCATGAATTTATTCATGTAAAGATTATTTTGGACATGAGTGTAGTACGGCGATTACGGTTGAAGTTTCATATATCAGGTGGAAGAAGTTTCATAAGCTCTCATCATCTGTCAATGATGGGGAAAATATACTAAATTAAGCCATCAAACTAAATCACCAATATTCCACCTGATATCATGGAACACTAAACCGGACACATCAAAGTCAGAAGGCATTTCCCATTTGGTCACGACTTCTTTAATTATCTCAATTACTTTGCTGATTGCAGGTAACTATCACAATTAGATGTTAAGGATGGTAAACTATAATTATCCTGATAGATATGGGATAATGGGCAACTGTGAGAAGTAAGCAAGGACAATGTCCTTTCTGATCTACAGAGCATCGCAAGCTCATGTTATAATCAAAGTCAACAGTTGGTATCTACGAATACATCGCCAAAAAGGATTGTTTTTGCTCCAGGGTATATTGCACTTCGTGAGAAAGAATTGCTGATTTAATTGTAACAGCCGTGAGATACATAATGAAATAGCTATTTCGAAAATTGATACACGTGTTTTCAATTAATTGATGGATTCAGATTTCCATGGAAACGATTTCGTTGGATTTTGTTATCATTAAAACTCTTTTGAAAAAAAAAATTTTTTTTCTTTTAATTACATGTGTTAACACGTAAATTTTAGTATGAATAAATATTATACATTTATAAAACGTATTGGTAAAAAAATGGTGGTGACTAGCGCTATGCCTCTCGGTGACACAAGTTTCGGGTTCGAGCCTCGGAGGTGACATGGATGTTTGTAGTGATTCGAATCCACTTTAAAATAGTAGGTCTCAGTCAACTATGACTGTAAGAGAGTTGGACGTAGGGCTGACAACACTGCCCCGTAAAAAAGAAAACATATCCTATTTCGGAATCTGGTAGAAGGTCTTGGTCCACCATGGGGCTGTTGCGCTATTGACGACGATGATGAATGATAAAAAGTGAACAGTATTTATGATAATTAAAAAAATTCTTTTCTCTTTTTCTAAAACATTTGTTAAATGAAGTACCAGAATCCAACGACTATAAAGATATTTTTCTTTAAAAAATACTTGCTATAAAAATAATAATGAAATTTACGTTATCATAATGATAAAAAAATTGAAAATAAAATAATTAAATAATACAAAAAAAATTTTATCGGCTGAGCCTAATTTAGAATTGAATGTAAGAACAAAACGCATCACAGCAATCTTAAGGAATAAAAAAACTAAAGAATTCCAAACTATTTTTTTTTCCTTGAAAAATCTCCTTTTCACTTTGAAATAAAATTGCCTTTGCTTTTACCAAACGATCTTTGAGAATAATTTTACATTATTTAATTATATAATTGTTAATACTTGAAAGAAATTTATATAAATATCATGTATAAAAAATTTGTGAAAGAAATTTAAAATTAATAAGATGCTTTGCGTAATTTAATGTCCAAAATTTAAAGTGATCAAGGACACGAAACCCCTGCTACCCAAAACACTACCCGTATATTTTATGGGTAATAAAATATGCTTCACAGAAGAATTATGAAGCTTATTTATTAGATAGTAATGTAAGTAGTGGGGCCTGATGGGTGAGTGACTAGCGCTCGGTGCCACAGGTTTTCGGTTCGGAATCCAATTTAAACAGTAGGTCGCGATCTAATAAAACTGTAGAGCTTTAATCATAGGGCTGACAACCCTACCCCGTAAAAAGACAAACATCGAAATCTGCCAGTAGGCAAACAGCCTGGGCTCACCATGGGGCTGTTACGCTACTAGTGATGATGATGAACGTAAATAGTAATGACAAATTTAAGCACGACTAGAATGACAATAAAGCAAAATTATATTAAGACTATTTCCCACGTCTTAATCCCTTACAGATTGAATAAAAATTATAAGATTCTTCGAAAAAATTTAGTATTCAGATTAAAAAACCTAAAATAAAAAAATATATCGTATTTTCTTTAATGATAAATCCGAAATACCAATTATATAAGTCTATCATATTTTAGAAATTATTATTAAAATTACCTTTTATCTAATATATTCATCATCAGTGTCACAACAGGCCCATGTTTGGCCAAGGCCGTCTGTTCGCTGACAGATTTCTAGACAGGAGAGGTTTCTTTTTTACGAAGTAGAGTTGTCAGTCCTACGCTCAATAGTCAAATGAGACCGCTACGATTACATGTGGATACCGAACCACTACAAGTATCCATGACATGAGATCATTCGCTAGTTTTTCTGTTCATTTTTGTACGAGATTCGGCAGTACTTATTGAACATTACTGTAGATTTCTCTTTCCACAAAAGAGCAAATGCTTTTCGATATGTCTTTTAGTGATAATTTTAACGTCAACACGTTAAAATTAGTAGAGAAAGACATGGATTTAGCCTTTTTCAGGGTTTCTATAGTACTATCGTAGTAGAGAAACGCAGAAAAAATCATTAACCAATCCTTTTTTTTTTTAATATTTATTATTTATTTATTTTTTGGTATCACAATGGAAGAAAAAGCATTGAAATAAATCAACTAACAAAGAATACTAAGGTACATAGCAATTCGCTAGCAATTCGTTGTAGCTAGATTCCTATTACCATTATTGGAATAATAAAAAAACACAAATAGAAAGTTATTATAAATATGTTGTTTATATCATGGATTTTTAAATTTTATAACGGTGCTAATTTAATTTTTCCTTAGCTTTTTCCTTTTATTTATTTATTTATTTATTTTTTATAAAAAGGAACACTTTCTTACTATCTTACTTCAACATGACAAAGATTACCGCGATAGTTTGTTAAAAAAATTGCTTGTCAAACAAAATCAGAACAGCATGATATTCAACACATGTTTTAGGCCAGGGGTGGCCAACCCGCGGCCCGTCTTGACTATTTTTTCCTGCCGTGTGATTTATCACACTTTTACAAAATATATTTATTTTAGAATGACCAAAATTAAAACCAATGTATTAAAAAAATACATTATGTCTGCATCCATTCAGAAATGAACCGCGGAATGATGAGAAAAAATGAACTTTGATTTTTAAATAGGGGTCTTGCGAATATAGGACAGATATTGCCTGTTTTATGGATGAGTTTTCACTTATGAGTTCGCAGAATAATTAAATTATATTTTATTTTTTTATTTCGTTTATATTTATATATTTTTTATATTTCATTTTTAGTGTCATATATTTATTTCTTTACAATGTGCGTTTAATGTCATTATTATTATATTATTTATGCTTACATGTAAGAATAATAGTCAACACAATAATAATTTTCACTATGTCTAATAAATGTAAAAAAATGTATATAAATAAAAGTATATAAAAAATAATCAAAAAAATGTCTACGATGGATCTAAATCTAATATGGGGTTATATAATTTTATGTTACGCGGCGTTACGATGCAATCCCAAAGTGGCCCGCAAGTTCATTTGTGTTGACAGCCAGGGGTCTTAGAATATCAAATACGCAAAAACAATTATTCTATGTTTTATATAGTTTCTTCTTAATTAATTCAATTTAAATGCGACCTGTCAAACGTATTCAGTTAAAAAAACAAATCACAGCACGATACGTAATCTGTGTATAATTCGCACAGGTCAAAAGCTACGCGTCTTCTCAAAGGATAACCACCCAAAATCAGACACCTTAAAAAAAGAAGAACAAAGAAAAATTCTTCGGCCGACACGATGCCAATTTGTTCGATCAAAAAGAGAGCGATAATGCCAGATTCGTGCATCACTGGAATGGAAGATAAAAGTGGAAATTATACTTTCTGCTGTGGCATCTGGTAGTTAGTTAGTAGCAGAGTGAACTGGATGCGGGTCAATGGTTCTTTGTTGTTCTTTCCACATACTTTTCAAAGACACTGCGAAGCCATTCGGCCTTGAACTTTTGACTCGTAATCGATATCGTTTTGTGTAAACTCGATAATTGTTGGAGGGGAAAAAAATCTTCAGTTGTGATTTGATTTCCAAACATATCTTTTGTTATTCTCAATGAGCGAATGGCGATTCTTGGAATTTTCTATTGGCATGCGATTTGACTGTTAAAAGTATGAATGATAAATGCTTTATTTGTGAAAATGACGGATGTGTGGCACGTAAACGGTGGTAAGAAATTATCTTTTCACGTTTAAATTTGTAAAAAAAATGAGAAAAATGGCGTTTTCCAACAAGCATTATCTATTGAGAAGAATTTCATTTTCGGATGTGACTCAAACAATTCTTTTCCTGCCTCTTTATTTTTCCTTTTAAATTTTCTTTTAATGTTCTCATTTGCTTCATTTTCTCTGTTTGTTGATTTGTGATTCATGTTATTAACTTTTGAGCAACTCGTAAATAAATGATATTTAGAGGTGTAATGTGTATAATCATCATCATCATCGTCAGTGGTGCAACAGCCCTACGGTGGGCCAAGGTCATCTGCCTGCTGGAAGATTTCTAGACAGTAGATGTTTTCTTTTTACGGTGTAGGGCCCAACCTTAGCCCAAGGCCTTACAGTCATATTAGACCGGGACCTACGGCTTAAACTAGGTATAATAAATAAGAGAAACACTTAAATTAAAAGGAAGTTTCAAAAAAAGATTTTTATTTATCTAACTAATGGGAAAAAACCATTAAAAAATAAATAAAAATAAATGTTTGCCCGACTCGTGGCTCAGTGGCAACACAGGCCGCTGGTGACCAGTAGGGCGGAGGTTCCATCCGCTGGCGGCTTTGTTGTAGACACTGATTCAAAGTAAAAGAAGACTCGATGGCGTTTGTGATGTTCAGCATCTTACCTCGTTAGTCGGATTACTAATGCTACTACATCACACCACATCACTGTGTCTAGAGTTGAGTTTTCCCTACACAGTTTGGGAAGATATGTGGGTGAGAAGTCTGATTAGGCTCTGTGATACTCGAAGTTCTTATGAGACCGGAACCTCGGCTTAAAGTGGATTCCGAACCACTACAAACATCCATGACACAGTCGGGACTCGAATTCGAAATCTGTGGCACGGAGCGCCAGAGCTATGTGCAGTAATAAGCTGTTAGCATTAAAAATAATTCTAGTACTTGAATGTTTTGTGCATCTTTATTTTTATAAAAAAGTAGAAAGAAAACGCATAGATTTTCTAACAATTCCGCATTGAAAAATTGATATAAAAATATAAAAGTTAAAAAAAATTTTTAGAATCAAATCACAGGTTTGAAGCTTTTCTTGCTTGTTTCATTTGGCTTTGGTAAAAATAAAATATTTTAAGATCCGATTGTGTAGTAAACTAATTTAAAGACAGAACAATCGAATCAATTACTTATTAGAGGTGGCGGAAAATAATTATGAAACCAAACAGTTGAATAGTTACTGTATTATTAAAAATTTAAAAATTATTTTATTGTAAATTAAACTCCTCGGAAAATACTTCACGGCAATCACACTGTTCTATTCATGGCGAATACACTGGTTTAATAGATTTTGAAAATGTCTTCGCATATTCAATTAGGTCAGAGAAGAAATAAAGATTCGACAGAATAATAAATGACACTAACATTATCTATTTAGAAATTTATGAACAAAATGTTTATGAATGAGACTGTGTCAGCAACCAAGCGTGGAGAATTCACATTGATAAGAACGAACCCAATGAATATTTAATTAGCAAATACGAAGATACTTTGTTTTCCATTGACTTTGGATATTTCAGTCACATACGAAATGTTCAACCAAAGTTAACTTTGAAATTGAGATTAATTAGCGATCCATTTGTTGCCACTGACTAGTAATCAATTACTACTGGTAACTGATTACCAAAATACTAAAATAAAACACATTATTATTGATCAATGACACATCTTTTTAACCGTGTGCAATAACCGTTACGTCAAAAAGTCACAACTTATTTTAAGTGGTTAGAAACTTACACATGCACGTGTGTGCAAAATTATGCAAGCTGCATATTAATTTAAATAAATGCACTTTTTAAAGTCAAAAAGGAAAATGTAACTAGAAAAAACCTATATATAATTTGGGCAAAACAACAACGAATGTTAGTATATTTTTTGAAGATTTTGTTTTTCATCTAACACAATATTTTTGAATAATCAATTCATAAAATAAGTACTCCCTCTGTCCCATATTTACAGTAGCAAGTGAATATTTAAACGTTGATTATTGGCAAAATGCAAGTGTGAGTAGCCCAAACTTGCAAGAGTTCACTCCATCAAAATCGCTGTTTCAATTTTTTTATGTTAACCTTTTTCTTTCTTTCTAATGCAGCTGACAAACACTTAGACACTTGGTCTTGGATGCCTTACGGCAAGCGCTGCTCAGACGTTACTCACTTTGCATTACCCAGGGGGCGCGTGCAATTTGTAGTTAAGCCATGGACGCGAAGTAGCAATGCCCCCGCAACGCTCTATGATCCTATTAGCACCGGGACCTACGGTTTAAAGTGGATTCCGAACCTCTACAAACATCCATGGCACCACCAGGACTCGAACCCGAAACTTATGATACCGAGCGCCAGAGCGCTAGCCACTCGGCCATTCAGGCCCTTTATGTTAATCTAATTATTATGAATTATAACTCTTTTTCTAATTTCATCTGCAATATTCATCGGCAATTCAATCTGTCAAAATTAATTGATTTCCTCCAGTTGAATATCAACCCATTGTAAAAAAAAAAAAAAAGAGAGAGATAGAGAGTTTTCAAACAAAGATCGAGTTGCGATGATATAGTTGTAGATGTATGCAAAGGAAAACAAAAAGTTGCAGAAAGATGCAATAAAGTTAGCTGCAAAATAATTTAAGTGCAAACAAAATGACCCTAATCAAGAATGTGGAAATACTTGCCAAGGTGAATCTTAAGCTAAAAGCGATTCTTTGAGAAAACAAAGCTGTGTACGTAAAAAAACTTCAAAAACTTGGGGCGACCTGATATCCAATTGGCTAGCTCTCGGCCTTTGACACCACAGGCTTTAGGTTCGAATCATAGCGATGGCATGGATGTTTATGAGAGTTCGGAATCCACGTTAAACTGTAGGGCACGAACTAATGAGCCCAAAGTATGCACAAAATGACCGTAGAGCGACAAACCAAATCAAATCTCTGTACTCATACTCATACACATTTCTCCTACAGAAGAAGCAACATATGGTCATTAAATTTTTGAAAAAAGCAAAATCCATAAAACGAGGAAATCCACATCCATTTTAAGTTCACTCACATATTGAAAGCAAAGCTTCACAGCCAAGGGACCCTAACTACAAATTTAAAATGCAGTAAAAAAAAAAAAATGATTGAAAAAAACCCAGAAATTATCTGAACACTCCAAATAAAAATTAGAGTCATAAATTAATTAATTTAATCTGGGTTTTTTAATAAATATTGCGTTCTCTACTTTTTATTTTCTTTTGCTATAATGATTATGGGGCAAATTAAATTCATCAACTGCTACTACTATTATGTGTAAAGGGAGTAACTTATTATTTAAAACCAATACAGCGTTTGAATTAAATCGACGTGTTAATTTCAGTAAGTAGTCCAATTGGTATGCCAGACATCATCAAATACATCAAGTGCTACAATATCATGCACGCTCCTCCAATCTCAAGAACCACCATATGCCCAATAAAAGCAAACTAAAAAGAAAGGAAATCCCCGCAAGGTCTAAAATCCACCTCGTGCAGTTGACAGAGCAACGCACGAACGGCAACTGTCAATGTTCGCCGCCACATACGTGACAAGATTCCCTGACGAGCAGCCATCGCCAAGAACGAGCCAACTTCCCTTCGGAGACGAGCCACCAGTATCATCGAAGCATTATGGCAATATCATAAGAGTTTGCGAACTCACTACATTAATCCCTAAAGGATAATCTCGCCAAAACAGCAATTTGAGGATTAATCCCCACTTGGTGATGCATGTTGTAACATCTCAGAGTTAATCAGGCGTGGTGAAGTATGCGCCAATTGAAGATAATGCTACTGTGTCCAAAAGTAAGACCCATTTTCAATTTAAAATTCCCAGGGCTTATGGAATTTCAATTTTTTTTTTCACGTTTAGGTTGCTAGCACTGTCCTTGACATCTGTGTGGAATTTCACGTCAAAATATTCATTGGTGTTTGAGTTACGCTTGGCTTTGTGAGACGCTGAAACGGATTCCGGCGATTTTTGAAATGTCTGAATTCATTGAGCAAAGAACTTACATTCAATTTTGTTTGCGAAAACGTATAGAATGTTGCAGAAATCATTTGGTGAGCATCCCTACATCTGAAAGAACTGTTTACAAGTGGTATAAACAGTTCAAAGAAGGCAGAGAAGGCGTTGAAGACGAAGATCCCTCTGGTCGACCCTCCACTTCAACCGACGAAGCTCACGACCAAATAAATTAAAGATTGGGTGCTTGCCAATCGTCGATTTACAACTAGAGACCCTTCTGATGATGTTGGAATTTCAAAAGGATCGGCCAATTCCAATTTAGGCCACACACGTGTCAATCTCGATGGGTACCGAAAACACTGAATGCGCCAGCTCACACTGCATTGATCCTTCATGACTCTTTCGCTAGAAATGAAACCCATATCTTTCCACAACCACCGTATTCACACCGTGTGACTTCTGGCTATTCCCTAAACTCAAAAGATCTGTCCGGGGACACCGTTTTGAGTCGAATGAAGAGATTCAACGTGAAGCGCTTTGAAGGCCATCCCTGCCAACGACTTTTTAGCATGCATTGAGGATTGGAAAAAAAGTCGGCATAAGTGCATTGTGTCCGGAGGGGATTACTTTGAAGGCGATGAAATAAATTTGGAAGAATAAATAGAGTTTTTGAAAAAAAAATAATTGGTCTTACTTTTTGGGCAATATCATAAAAGTTTGTGAACTCGCTACATTAATCCCTAAATGATAATCTCCCCAAAACAGCAATTTGAAGATTAATCCCCACTTGATGATGGATGTTGTAACGTCTCGGAGTTAATCGGGCGTGGTAAAGTATGCGCCAATTGAAGCCAATACATCATTGTGATGCTTTATCAGATTTTTACACAAGAATTGATCCTTAGCAATTGCAAAGCGTAATCAATTCGAAATTTAGATACTCAGATGATAGTAGGGAAAAGTAAATACTTAAAGTATTCCTAAGTACCTATTATTTTTAGTGATGGTAAATACTGATTTTACTGATTGTTGGTATCACATCCTTGAGTGGAAAGGTTACTTGAGGAAAGAATATATCTGATTCTATCTTAAAAATAATAAATAATCGCCGTTTTCAATTTAAGATATACCAATTATGTTGTGATGGATACATCTATTTTAGGGTTATTGGACATTTTATGGGTTTTTTTTATTAAGTGTTTTAAATGGGAATATAAACTTTGTGGGAAAAATTGCCATGCAATTTTGAATATTAAAAATTACTTTTCTTCTAAGTATGATATTAATCTTTATTCCATCGTTTGACTTATAGAATTGACAATTTGTGCAGCTAAGCATTATGGCCGAAAATGAGCAGTAAATGCAGAAAAGCAGAAACTGAGCAAAATTTTTAAAAAATGATAATTAAATGTTTGTGAGAAATGAAATTATCCTATTTTTTATATCAACTGTTAATTTTTAAAATTTATTTTAATCTTTTATATATATATATATATATATATATATATTAAAATAATATATATGTTAAATATATATGTTATTAAAATAATATATAATATGTATATATATATAGAGAGAGAGAGAGATATTAATAATATTTAATTAATATTATTTTAATAACATTTAGTTAATATAATATTAATTAATTAAATTTATATATATATATGTTTAAAAGACATATTAAATTTAATAATTAATATATAATATATATTAAGAAATAAGAACATTTCATCATTCTAATTCATGAATCAAATGTGCTCAATTATTATTGGCCAACAATATATTATAGTTCAAAATTTCTTTAAAAAATTATTTTAGCTCATACAGTTTTTTTTTTTTTTTTTTCTGATTTTTACTGTTTTTTTAAAGTTATTATTCTTTAATTTTTATTTATTTATTAAGTCTAATATTTTAACTGTAATCATATTATTGAAATATATACTTTTGAATTATAAATCAACTATACGTAGAAACATATTGAGCAATCACTTTTTTATTGTTTATTTTTATTCCTTATGATTTGACAAATTTTTATAATTATTAATTTATCATTTTATTATCTTATTGCTTTCTTAGGTTAATAAAAATGAGTTTAAACGCAAAATTAAATATTAAAAATAAATAAAAATACACACTGTAAACATCGGCCATTTTCTTCAATTTACATCAGCCAATTTACCTGACGACATAAAATTATCGCCAAGCAAAAAAAAAAAAAAAAAAAAAAAAAAAAAAAAAAAAAACCCTGCCAACGGGGGTTAACAAACTTCAAATTCCCAACTAAATAAATCGCATGTAAAAGTTAACATCATAATTATGCACGTGGGTTAATGTATTCGCAATAAAATATAAAAAGTTAACTACATTCCTCGCAGTAGTTAAAAATAAATAAAAACTGAATATGATGTAGTAGATAAGAAATATTTAAACAGGAAACTTAAGAAAAACATTTCAAATATTTCTGGTGCCGAGTTCAGAAAGGATCAACTTCAGGATTCTCGCTTGGATAAACGCATTCTGAATTTCACCCAGACCCTCTTTGATTAGCCTTATGCGATAAGCGGTATCTCGAAATTGGGCTGTTTGTATTGAAATTAAAGCTGCTTTCGACACTTTTATGCTCAGAAAGTGCATAGGAACAGAATTTAAATTGATGAGGTACGTGCAAAAAATGTAAAGGGAAAAGGATAATACTTGTGGGGTTTTTTTCTTTAACTTGCACGTGGGCTGCCCATCTCTTGGTCAGATAGAACACGCAGTTGTCTGAAAGATGAGCTTATAAATTAGATTACTACTGTCACATAAAATAACAATAAAATGTACAGCCTGCTTCGTTGTCAGCAACTTGAATGCGTGGGTGTTTTTGGGTTTAGCTCACATATAACATCAGTAATATATTTGTTCAATTCCTTCTATTAGCTCACACTCTCCCTATCTATATCTTGTTCACATTTTCAATCGTTCATAATCATACTTTTCATTCATCCACTCAAGGTTCAAGTACATTTTTTTTTGAACTTGTAGGGGATGACACTGGATGTGAATACAGTTTTTTCAAATATTAATTCATTCATTAAATTTAATTCATTAATTTTAGTTTTTTTTAGATTTAAGTTGCATATATCTAACAATAGATGGCGCCAGATAAACTTAAAAAATGAATGAAAATTATTTATAAAGGACTTTCTGCAATAGAGTGAAAAAAAAGTAGAAATTGACTTTAAAAACTTTTTTTTTATATTACTTGTTTTCCAATGGCAGGCTACAATAACCAATACAAGTAATATAAAAAACATTTTTATAGACAATTCCTACTTTGTTTCACTCTATTGCAGAAAATCCTTTACAAATAAAGTTGAAATTTTCCTCTTACATCTGGTGCTCTCTATTGGTAGATACATGTAACTTAAATCTAAAAAAAAACTAAAATTAATTAATTAAATTTAATGAATGAATACATATTTGAAAAAACTGTATCAACATCCAGTGTCATCCACTATAAATTTAAAAAAAAATGTATTTGAACTTGAGTGGACGAATAAAAAGTATTTTATGAACGATTGAAAATTTGAACAAGATATATATAGGGAGAGCGTGAACTAACAGTAGGAATTGAAAAATAAAAAGAACACAAGGAATATGAAAACAACAACGAGAATCGAAGGAAATCTCGTAGTGACATATGTTTAGTCCATAAGGGCCTTAGCCTCCCAGTAACGGCCCTACACAGTAGAGGAAACAAGTGCAGGGCAGACAGGAAGGTGGGATGAATCCATGTCCTCTCCCAAATTGCAGAGCATGCATTTTGTGCTTTCAAATATTCTCATTCGGAAAAGATGATTGGCCAAACAATCGTGGCCCGTCAGGAATCTGAAAAGGACAATTGCTTTGAACCTGGGTTGATCAGGGATGTTTAGAATAAAGTTAAAACATGCTTTAGATCAGTTGCCTTCACGTAAATTATCAGATAAAGCAGGGATGGGTAAACTACGGCCCGCGGGCCAACTCCGGCCCACCGGGAGGTTCTATCCGGCCCGCGGATAGAATTTTAATTTGCCGGTCCGAGGCAAATTAAAAGAAATATATAGCAGTTTTTTCTACATATGCCAAAGTTAGAGTTTTACAAATCATTATCGAAAGTAAGTTTCCCAAATTTAGTATCTCACACCCAGAAAATCAGTGCTATGTTTGCTTCATCTTATATACGTGAACAAGTGTTTGCAACTATGGACCTCAGAAATAATTAGCTTCGTTCCTTAGAATCAGTCCATATCACTTCGAACCTCACTATAAGGAACTTTAAAAAATGAAATCGCAATTTCATTCATCACATTAACATATTTAAATTGTAATACTTGTATATTGTTTTTAAAATTTTAGAAAAATTTATCTTGGCCCGCCAAACTTTTTTTCTTTTTTTTTTTCGATTTTTGGCCCGCGACCGAAAAAGTTTGCCCTTTCCTGAGATAGAGTGTTCCGTAAAAAGTCTCGGATCAGCAGTTTCATCGATAATAACATAAATATTGGGAGGTACTTTTAAGTGTCGCTCCATTTTCACTTTCCCACTCATTAAGTTAGATCTGATATTGTTTCGAAAATAGAAAGGTCAGACATATTCCAACACAGCGGTACAACAACGCAGAGTCCGATCTGATATCGCTTTGTATATGTCTATATCAATTTTCCAAGCGATATCAGATCAAACTGTATAATATCAACAACAAGTAAATTAATAAATTAAATTAAATAAAAAATTAGACGATAAAAATTTCGCACTAACTGTTAAAATTTATTCTTTCAAAATTGCCTTGCCCAGCGTATATCTGACTAGCACCCCTAATAAGTAATCGATTCATCCGTTTCTGCCTTTAAACAGATATTTACTTTTCCATGAGTAGCTATTAGAACCACAGTGTTGATAATAGGGCTCTGCTGAGTCGCCTGGATAATGTTGTACTTGTTGCATATATATTTGTCATATTAATTTTGAATGGCTTCAAATAATTACACAAATAGACATAATCCTCGATTTATGACAAAATTAAATAATAATTAATAAAAAATTTTCAGATGTCTGTTAGAATAAATTCGAAAAGTATTCATTGAAATTATATTTTAAAAAATTCTATTCAGATATCAGTATTGCCGATAAAGAAAAATTTGAGAATTTGAAAAGAAATAAAAGATAAAAAAATAAGAAGAAAAAATAAGCCAAATAATAAATAATAAAATAAATAGAAGAAAATAATAACAATAAAACTCAAAGTAAAAAATGTGTGAATTCGAAAATAAAAAAATATACTAATTTTGTACAATAGTAATTAATAAAGACATGCGAAAGACAAAAAAGAAAAATTAAAAATAAAAACATGAAAGCCTATTGAAAGTATACATTTTTTATTAAATTTTTTTGATAATTGTTAATGTAAATTTAAAACAAATTACTAACATCGCCTTTAATCAAGCAGAACTGTAATTATCATCTAAATTAACTATTTTATATTTTTTTTCCTACTACGCTTTCATTTTGAAAATTAATCAAGTCTTGAAAAATCACTTCAAACTTTAGAACAGCCAAAATGTGCCAATTTTTTTATATCAAATTTTCCTGCGATTTTTGCGATTTTTACGATTTTTTTAACCAATTTACATCAACAGAGAATTAAAAAAGCAATTAATTATAATTGCTGGCCATAAAAAATACAAACTGTCGTAAATCAAAAATATTTTTATTACTACACCCTGTAATTGAAAAAAAAAATAGGACGTTGTGAAATGATTATAATGAGCAAAGAAGTTCTTAACAGATTTTGTTGGAAATAGCAATAGCAAAAGCTCAAGATTATAAACTAATAGAAAAAAGGAAACAGCACAATCCTGTGCTAATATTTTTTTTAATTTCAATTTTTAAAGGACAAAAATAACACAATACGGTTTCTTTGATTTATACTTATTAGAAGATGGATTAAAAAAAAATTGGAAAATCTATCTGTTAGACTAGTGGTGGCCAACCCAAATGATCTTGCGGGCCACTTTGGAAATGCATCCTAACTCCGCGGGCAGCAGATAAAATTATATATCCTCCTATTAGATTTAGACCCACTCTAGACATTTTTGTGGAATGAAATTATTATCATTCTTACATGTAATCATAGATATTATAATAATAAGGATACTAAATGCACATTGTAAAGAAATATATAACACTATCATTAAAAAATATTTACATATAAATGAAATAAAAAAAATGAAATCATTAAAATATATTTATTTGACTAGTGCGATATGTGTTTCTCCGCTCTTTCACTTAGCTTTTGCAAATAGATCTCCATTTGGGTATTGGCACATCGTAATGGGTGTTGCGTCCGTTATGTTGGAGCGTGGTTTGTGTTGGGCCCATTTCATTAAAGGAAAAAAAAAAAAATTCGCAGATGTAAGTTGAACCAAAAATGCTAACAACTTCGATTAAGAATCGTTTCCTCTGTTATTGAAAATACTTCGTCACTGAGGTCACTTAAAGTGAAACATAGTACCTGTTATATTATATGTTCCAAGATGCGCGTGTATCATGAGTTCGCAGAATATAATTCAACTATTCTGCGAACTCACCACTGTAAACTCACAAATAAATCAGGCAATGTCTGTCCTGTATTCGAAAGAATATTATTCTAAAATCAAAGTTCATTTTTTCTCCTCATTTCAACAGCTCATCTTTGAATAGAGGGATGCACATAATGTATTTTTTAATGCATTGGTTTTTCACTCCTTTGGCCATTGTAACATAAACATATTTTGTAAAAGTGTGATACATCTCACGGGCCGGAAAAATATTCAAGGCTGTCCACGGGTTGGCTATCTTTATCTCTTGTATATTTATTATAGTGCGATAAAATTTATTTATCGTCTGCGAATATGTTTAGTTCTAAAGTCCATAATAGATAAAACAATTTAAAATTAAAATATATATATATATAAAAATAAAATATGGCGGATTCCATCGGTATGCTAGACGTGGGCGATTAACTTTAAAGCGGCCATTTTACTTTCTGTTTCATATTTTGACAGGGTAACAAAACTGTTGAGAGATATGATGACGGTGGAGTCTTTGAAGCTGCGACCTTTTCAACGAAAGGGTCAACAGATTTGAGCCATTTATATTCACGGCAGAATTTGGCTCCCCATTTTCATATTTTATCTACCATTAGCAAGTTGCCAAAGGTCGAACTGCACCTTAAAAAGTGTTAACTTTAAAAGGGATTAAAATAGGTGGCGTTTGATTAATTTCTGTTACAAGTCATTAAATTAAAGGGTCCATTTTAAAATGAAGTCTAAAGTGTTTTTTTGTTATCAATTATTTTGCTTCTACGCTCTTAATATTGTAATTTATTATGAAGTATGTGTAGGGTGTATAATGTGTTGTCAGATCTACCATGTTAATTTCCATGTAACACAATTTTTTTTTTCTTATCTGAATTTTAAATCGCTTTTTTGATTTTGAAATTGTAGATAAAATTTTTTGTCTAATGATCTTGCTATTAAAGGAATTAATATAATTAAATTTTATGCATGTATGCATAAATTTGTTCTAATTTTTTGAAAGATTATTATAATTTTTTTTTTTTTGAAAAAATAATTTATTTGAATAAGTTTTAATTAAGTCACGTAGTAATTTTTAATTAATACTTAAATTTTAATAAATAAATTAAAACATGTTTTTCAGAAAATATTCTAATGAAATCATGAAAATAAGAGATATATATATATATATATATCATGGAAATATTCTTTCTACAATATTCTATTTTTCTAAATATTCTCCTTCTATTAAATATTCTATATTATGTATGTGTAGGATGTATAATGTGTTGTCAGATCTACCAAGTTAATTTTCATGTAACACAAATTTTTTTCTTATCTAAATTTTAAATCGCTTTTTTGATTTTGAAATTGTAAGTAAAATTGTCTATTTAATGATCTTTTTATTAATGAATGAATAAATTTAATTAATGCCTTAATTGAATGAGATTTTTTATAAATATTCATAAATATTCTTTTTATTACTTCTATTTCAATATTTTTGATGAATTAATATTATTATTATTGAAAACATAATTTATTGGAATAATTTTTAATTAATTAAGTTATGTAGTAATTTTTAATGAATAATTAAATTTAAAAAAATAAATTAAAATACGCTTTTCAGAATATATTCTTTTTTTTTTTCTAATGCAGCTGGCAATACGGAGACAGTTATCTTTATACCATAAGCAACGGCTGCACCTCTGTTATTCATTTAGCACTACTAAAGAGGCGTGTGTAGCTTGAAGATAGGCTACAAACGCGAGTCACACTACCCCCACAACGCTCTACGATCCTATGAGACCGGGACCTACGGCTTTACGTGGATTTCGAACTACTACAAACATTCATGGCACCGCCATGACTCGAACCCAAAACCTGTGGTACCGGGCCCCAAAGCGCTAGCTATTCGGCCACCATGCCCCAGAAAATCTTCTAATGTGAGTGCCAATATTTTACTATACATTAGAGTACACGAACATAAAAATTTTGATATACAATAAATATTTTTACTTTATTATATAAATAAATTAAGAAATTTATTTACATAATAAAGCAAAAATATTTACAAACTCATTTACATAAACATTTATTTACATTAAGCAAAAATATTTACATGCTAAAGCAAAAATATCATTGGAACGATCTATTTTATATTATTTTTTTTAAAGCATTAGAAATTTATAAAAACATAAAGAAATATTTACCATTATTCTATTTTAACCTGCAAATACTTAGAAAACATAACTATAAATACCATTTTTGATCATACTAAAAAAAAATTATTAAAAATTAGAAAACATTGCGTGATTTCGTTATTCCAGTCAATTACGTCTTTTTTTCCTTGCTTATTTTCATTAGTTTAACGCACGTAAATAAAAACATTAAATTAACACGTGACTTATGAATTTTTTTAAAATTATTTAACAATCGTCTGCCAGTTAATTGTTGCCATTGAAATGTTCGAAGTAAAATAAAATATAAGTAAATAAAAATATAAGCATACAATTAATGATATTTTTTTAATACTTATTTAAATATAAATTTGTAAAAAGAAATAGTTATTAGTAGCAAAACTTATGTAATACTTCAAAACTGAATTTTAAATAAATTAAGTTATTATTGCTTTTATAATCAGAAGATACTATTTGAGATAATTAATGGCAATGCATGCAAATAAAAGCATTAAATTAACACGTGACTTATGAATTTTTTTAAAATTATTTAACAATCGTCTGCCAGTTAATTGTTGCCATTGAAATGTTCGAAGTAAAATAAAATATAAGCATACAATTAATGATGTTTTTTTAATACTTATTTAAATATAAATTTGTAAAAAGAAATAGTTATTAGTAGCAAAACTTATGTAATACTTCAAAACTGAATTTTAAATAAATTAAGTTATTATTGCTTTTATAATCAGAAGATACTATTTGAGATAAATAATGGCAATGCATGCAAATAAAAACATTAAATTATCACGTGACTTATGAATTATTTTAAAACTATTTAATGATCGTCTGCCAGTTAATTGTTGTTATTAAAATGTTCCAAATGAAGCAAATAAAAATATAAGAATATAATTAATGATTTTCCTTTAATACTTATTTAAATATAAATTTTTAAAAAGAAATATTTATTCAATTTCTTCTATTAGCTCACACTCTCCCTATATATATCTTGTTCAAATTTTCAATGGCTCATAAAATAGTTTTTATTCATCCACTCACGTTCAAATACATTTTTTTTAACTTGCAGTGGATGACACTGGATGTGAATACAGTTTTTTCGAATATTAATTAATTCATTAAATTTAATTAATTAATATTAGTTTTTTTTTTTAGATTTAAGTTGCATATATCTACCATTAGTTGGCGCCCGATAAACTTAAAAAAATGAATGAAAATTATTTAAGGACTTGCTGCAATAGTGTGAAAAAAAAAGTAGGAATTGACTTAAAAATTTTTTTTATATATTATTTGTTAGTAACAAAACTTACTTGATATTTCAATACTGAATTTTAAATAAATTTAATGATCGTCTGCCAATTAATTGTTGTTATTAAAATGTTCGAAAGGAAGCAAATGAAAATGCATATAATAAATAATTTTCTTTTAATACTTATTTAAATATAAATTTTAAAAAAAATATATTATAAAAAATTTATCAGTAAAAAAAAAATTATTAGTAAATACTAAAATATTTATTTGTAACAAAACTTGCTAATACTTCAATACAAAATTTTAAATAAATTAAGTTAATATTGCTTTTATAATTGAAATATACTATTTGACATAATTTATGGCAGCAGTAATGTTATGAACTGTAAGTTGATAATGTGATTCTTATAAACTCATATGTTGTATATTTTTTCGATATTTCCTACATTAACATTTAATCCAACGAAATTGAGTAGGGTTAATTTTAAAACAGAAACAATCTGTTTAATAAAATTATTTTAAAGTTACTATTATTAAGTTTCATAAATTATTAATTTACATTCTGCTAATCATAGATATTTTTCATTTTATATATTCCAATATAATCTTTTTTTATATTTCACAATAGCATCAAAAAACAGTCCAATCGTTTTATTGCTGATCAGACTATACATTTAAACGGAGTTATGTAATTTAAATTTACCAATAGAAAATTTATTTCTAAAATTATTTCTAAAGTTTATTTCTAAATTTTTTTCCAAATAAGATGCATAAACACTTAAATTAATTTTAGATGGTTTATGCTATTAAATTATTGCCGTGCCTTAAAACTTTTTACCTATGTTATAATGATTAACTTTTTTCTTCCAAAATTTTTTGTTGATTTTTTCTCCCTAAAAAATACTAACTATGCAGAAAACAAATAAAATAAGGAATTATTCATCGTTATAATAATACAACTGATTTTTTATATATAGTTAATATTTTAATGAAAGTAATTTGGCTGCTCAATCTAAATATCATTGATTTTGTATGATATTTTGCTTAGAAAATATATTTAAAATTGGACAGGAAATTATAATTGTATTTTTATGTTATAATTTTTGTAAAAAAAAATCTTAATTTCATATGAAAATAAAACAATAAATTCTTAAGTACAATTTTAATTAGTAACTGGGTAATATTATATACATTATATATACGATAAAATTATAACTATTAGTTTTTAATTTTATTCAAAAATATTTGTATTTATAAATATAACGTCACTTAAAAATATATCGTTTTAACGTAGTATTAATTTGATTTCAACATGTAAATATTGAATTTTTAGAGATATTTTATTTACAAATTATCAGTGGAATATAGCGTATAAAATACTAATATGATAATAATTATTTCCGAAATATTTCATAATTAACCAATAAAAATGTCTAAAATGGCATATTAATTAGTATATATTAATTTACTGTATTTTTCTTTATAGTTTTTGTAAAAAAATTCTTAATTTTATATGAACAAAAAAAAAAAAACTTTCGATTTTTTAAAATAAATTTTAATTAGTAACTGGGTACTATTATATACATTATATATACGATGAAATTATAACTATTAGTTTTTAATTTTAATCCCAAATATTTGTATTTATAAATACAATGTCATTTAAAATACAACGCTTTAATGTATTATTCATTTGATTCCTACACGTAATATTGAATTTTTATAACATTTTATTTATAAATTATTAGTGGAATATAGCGTGTAAAAATATTAACACAATAATAATTATTGACGAAATATTTAATAATTTAGCAATAACAAAAATTGTCTAAAATGTAAGCATTTAATAATTTACTGTAGTAGTAATAAATATATGAATAAAACTTTAAATTTAAGAAAACAATATTAAACGAATTTTTATAAAACTTAATATAAATTTAATAAACGTATTTTAATTTTAAATTTAATAAATTAGTAAACATTTTAATAAACGTAATGTATATAAAACGTATTTTTATTCCTGTTTTCAATTTTTAAAGTTAACATACTTACGTATTGACAAATGCAAGAAATGGTTCATCTGCGCATGTGCTAAAGTTTTGAAACCAATTTCAAATAAGATTATTTCATATGGCGTTCATTCGAAACTATTATTTTAAATAATTAATTAAAAAATAATAATTTTATTAAAAAAATATAACATTTTTATTTAATTAGTTTCATATCTGAAATCAAATAAAGACTATTATTTTTAATGTACTAATTGTTGTAGATTTAGAATTTTACTTTCTGCAAAAATTTATAACGATAATATACAAATTATGTTGACAAAACTGAAATTTAAATGAAGGTAGCTTTTACTGTCTTTTAATTTAATTTAACCTTTTTTTATAAATAAATTCTTCATGGTTTATAAGATTATTTATTTAATTAATATTTTTTATTATATTAATATTTTTTGAAAAAAATTAAATAATTTTGAAATTAATGAATATTTTAAATAACATTATTATTTATCAATTGCTTTAATAATTTTATATAAAACATAAATTGCTAATAAGGCTTTCATAAATCTACAACCCTATTTCCTTTATTAAAAACTAATATTTTCTGAAACTTTTCAACAAGACAACATTTTGACACTTCTTAAAAAGAAAAATAAATTATATAGTTATTTAATTTATTTATTCGCAAAAAAAAAAAAGGGTTTTCATTTTATTTTTAATTATTGGTGTTTACGTACTAAACTGATGCAAAATAATAATGATAAATAATTGTCAATAAAAAAAAAATTGTAAATTTAAGATGAATTTAAGAAAAAAAAACGACGATTTTTTATTCACTGTAATCAAAAGTTACCCATTAAAAAATTTTCTTGCAAGTTAAATTTATAAAGCTTTGTAAAAAATTTTTTAAATAGAAGCTAATTTATATATAATAATAATGCTTAACAAAAATGTGATTTTTTAAACATACTAAAACAAATTTATAAAAATATATTAAAACTCGTCACATTTTATTTTAGTACATTAATTAGAGATTTATAAAGATTTTGTGAAAAAATATTGACAGGCAAAAATTGTTATAATAAAAAAGCCTATTATTAAAGGTATATTTATAATAAATATAATATAGTTTAATTAAAAATGAAAATTCTCATCTTTAACTTAGACAGTAATTTAAAAATAAACTTAATTTTATTTCATATTTCTTAATTTCATTACCTTAATTCCTTTTTTCATATTTCATTTCATTTGATTTCATAATATAAATAAACTTAATTCATTTAATAAAATAAACTTACTTTTATTTCATATTTCTTATAAACTTAATTTCATTACTTTAATTTCATACTTAATTCTTTTTTCATATTTAATTCAATTTCCTTTCATAGTATAAATAAACTTAATTTATTTAATAAAATAAACTTACTTTCATCTATAAGCTTACTTAAGAAGCCATATTATAGGCTTATTTAAGCTTATAACCGGAAGAAATATTTCCAATATTTTTATACCAATATATGTATACATAGATATTTTTTATATATATGTTTATGTATATATAAATAATTTTTATACATTCATTAAAAAACTAAGAAAAAAACGATGGAATTTTTATTCACTATAATCAGAAGTTACCCATTAAATATTTTTTCTTGCAAGGTAAATTTATAAAACTTTGTAAAAAATTTTTAAATAGAAGCTAGTTTGCATATAACAATATAGCTTAACAAAAGTATAATTTTTTAGACGTACTAAAACAAGTTTATAAAAGTATATAAAAGCTCCACTCATTTTACATTAGTACATTAATTAATGATTCATTATGATTTAAAAAAAATTAATTATTAGAAAAAATTGTTATAATAAAAATAATTTTTATATATTAATATCAATAATTTTTATGTATATGAAATACGAAAAAAAAAATGACTTAAGAAAAGAATAATTTTTTATTGATCTTATAATAAGTTCCCATTGCTTATTTGTTCTATTAATTTTATTCAGTAAAATAACTAATTAAAAATAATAAAATTTAATTAAAAAAAATAAATTCAAGAGATTAAAAGAAATAAAAAATATTGAAAATTTTTGTTAAATTCAAAAAAAATAATTAAGACTCACCTGCATTTTCAACTAAGGATTCCACCAACAACACACTGTACACGACTAGAACGAGTTTCGAACTCAACATCATCATCTCTCCGGTATGAACTGAATAGGACTCCACTGAATATATATATATCACTCCACCGAAAACTCCTGCATGTATGAAAAGCCCACTGATGTATCACTAACCAACTCCGTGTATGCGAGCAGGGTTTTGTAGCTCTTTACTCTTATAGTCTTTTCACTCAAGTGACCAACACTCACTCATGAATACTGCCAAAAGGATTAAAAAAGAAAAAGATTTTTGGAGGAAAAAAAAAAAAAGTTTACATTTGTTGGGGGGAAGGGGGTGACTCAGTCACTGGAGGTCAAACGATGTCCATTGATGCTCCGAGTCACGTGATTCCGAACACTTTCTCCCAAGGGGCGGGGCCAGCCTTGCGCCGGTAGGCCTTGTGAAGGTCTGGCAGTGAAAGGGAAAGTACATCTGTGTAGGGTAGCACAGTTTGGCAACTTCATCTCTCGTTTTGGCTGGGTTGGCGAGTGTTTCTTCGGGTTTAATAAACTCGGTTAGAATGTTGCTGGGTTAGTGAAAGACTCGGTCAATTGATTTCTAGGATTCTGTTACATATTTAAGAGCATCGCTTTAATGGTTTGTAATGATTGTCATCTCGGATTGAATTCATGAATTAAATTAAATAATTTAATTTGTCATAGAGAGATCCTATTTGTCAGAAGTGATTTATTATGTAAGTTAGACAAAAGGTTTCAGATTAATAAATTTAAACCAATGTTCTTTTCAATTCCTTCTATTAGCTCACACTCTCCCTATATATATCTTGTTCACATTTTCAATCGTTCATAAAACACTTTTTATTCATCCACTCGAGTTCAGATACATTTTTTTTTTTTTTTTTTGTACTTGTAGTGGATGACACTGGATGTGAATACAGTTTTTTCAAATATCAATTCAGTAATTAAATTTAATTAATTAATTTCACTTTTTTTTAGATTTAAGTTGCATATATCTACCAATAGATGGTACCAGATAAACTTGCAAAATTGAATGAAAATTGTTTATAAAGGACTTTCTGCAATATAATGGGAAAAAAAGGAAGAATTGACTTAAAAAAATTTTTTTTTTATATTACTTGCTTGGCATTTTATTTTCCCATATTATGAAGATTAAAAATTAATCGTTTTTTCAAATGCCAATCATTAAATTTATTTTATACAATAATTTAAAAGATAAACTTAATTTCATACATTTAAGTAAACTTATAACTCATAAGAATTCTTCTAGTGTTTTTTGTACCAATATATATATATATAACAAACAACAAGCTTATAAAATATGTTAGTAATTTTCTAAACTTGTTTTAGATAATGTATTTAACTATTATTAATATGAATATTAAAATATATTATATGAAACAAGTTTATACAAATTTATAAAATATATCAGGTAACTTATAACAAGAGTGTATCAAAATTACCAAAACATTTTTAAGTAAAATATAATTGAAATAAATTAAACACCTAAAGCCTATTATCTCAGTAGGAAAATTCGAAAAAATAAGAATAATTTTTTATTAGCCTTACCATAAAAACTCCCACAACTTTTTGTTTTATTAATTTTATCCAATAAATAGCTAATTAAAATTAATAAAATTTAATTTAAAAAAATAAATTCTCAAACCATTAAAAGAATTAAAAAATATCGAAAATTGTTTCAGATTAACGAATTTAAACCAAAGCTCTTTTAGTATTTTATTTCCCCATATTATGAAGATCGTCCATTTTAAATTGACCTTCATTAAATCTTTTAAATGTGACACTTAAAAATAAACATTTACTTTTAAAATTAGTTTGATTTAAAACAGTATTTTTTTTTACAATTAAAATCCATTAACATAAATTAAAAGAAAAAAACTGAGTCTAATTCTACAGAAAGAAAGAAAATTAAAAATTAGTTTTGAAATGTTTATCTGCCATAAAAAAAATATATATATATTTTTATAATTCAGACTTATAAATAATTCTTATAAGTTATTTTCCGTTAGTTAATGAATGAATGAATTAATAGATACGATTTTTTTGCCAACTTGTCTTCTTACAGAACACATACATCCCACAAACAATGAAACACTTTCATTCAAAAAAGAAAGAAATATATTAAATTCGCCTATTTTAAAACGTGCATCTATTTTTTTTAATTCAATTTAATTTTTTTTTTTTTTTTCAATTCCTTTTATTAGCTCACACTCTCCCTATATATATCTTGTTCACATTTCAGATCGTTCATAAAATACATGCAATTTGCACTTGTTTAAAAAAAAATTATTTGCACTTGTAGTGAATGACACTGGATGTTAACACAGTTTTTTCAAATATTAATTCAGTAATTAAATTTAATTAATTAATTATAGTTTTTTTTAGATTTATGTTGCTTATATCTACCCATAGATGGCACCAGATAAACTTAAAAAAAATGAATGAAAATTATTCATAAAGGACTTTCTGCAATAGAGTGAAAAAAAAGTAGGAATTGATTTAATTTTTTTTTTTTTATATTACTTGTTTTTTTTTTTTTTTATTATTAATCAGTTAAGCTTAAATTTGAAAAAGCGTACCAATGTACCAATTTGATATTAATCTATAACCAGCAATACAGATATTCCCTGATATAATACAGTTTCAGTTTCAGTTTACAGTTCCAGTCATCAGTTAGTTCAGTGATATTTAAAATAGAACGCATCGCAATATTTTGCATCGTCTGATTGTCTGGAGGGTCGGATGTTTACATGATGATTCTCTCGTATAACACAAAGGATTTCCTCCTTTTTTTCCTTGAAAGGAATTTCATTTTTTTCCTAAAATTGCTTTCTTGTTTCTTCTCCGTGTTTCTTTTTAATAATTAAAAAAAGAGCCGCGTATTTCTTTTAATAATTAAAACAAGTAATATAAAAAAAAAAATTAAAGCCAATTCCTACTTTTTTTCACTCTATTGCAGAAAGTCCTTTATGAATAATTTTCATTCATTTTTTTAAGTTTATCTGGCTCCCTCTATGGGTAGATATATAAAACTTAAATCTAAAAAAAACTGAAATGAATTAATTGAATTTAATTACTGAATTAATATCTGAAAAAACTGTATTCACATCCAGTGTCATCCACTACAAGTTAAAAAAAATGCATTTGAACTCGAGTGGACGAATAAAAAGTATTTTATTAACGATTGAAAATGTGAACAAGATATATATAGGGAGAGTGTGAGCTAATAGAAGGGATTGAAAAAAAAGAGCATTATATTTTTAATAATTAAAATGAGAGCAGCATGTTTTTTATTAATTAAAAGAAGAGCGGCATATTGTTTTAATAATTTAAAAAATGTATGTTATTTTTTAATATTTAAGAAAAGTAGATTTTTTTTACTAAATTAAAAAAAAGAGTAGAGGTTTTTAATTAAAGAACAGCATGTTTTTTAAGAATTAAAAAAGAACAGTATGTTTTTTAATAATTAAAAAAGAACAGTATGTTTTTTATTGATTAAAAGGAGCTTCATGCTTCTTTTTAATAATTTAAAAAAGGTTTTTTAAATATTTAAAAAAAGGAGCATGGAGCAGCACATCAATAATTAAAATCAGAATAGAATGTTTTTCAAATAATTAAAAAGAGAGCAGAATGTTTATTTTAAATAATTAAAAAAAATATCAGAATGTATTTTAATAATTAAAAAGAGAGCAGTATGTTTTTAAATAATTAAAAAAAAAAGAGCAGTATGTTTCTTTTTAATAATTAAAAAAAAGTTTTTTACTAAATTTAAAAAAAGAGTAAAATTTTTTAATTAAATAACGGCATGTTTTTTAATAATTAAAAATAGAACAGCATATTGCATTTTAATAATTAAAAATACAGCAGTATGTTGCATTTTAATAATTAAAAAAATAGACTTTATATAATTAAAAGTAGAGCAGCCTCTTTTAATTAATTAAAAAAAAGTAACCTGTTTTAAAAACATAATTTTAAAAAAAGAGCGGCTTGTTTCTTTTTAATAATTAAAAAGAAAGAATAACGTGTTTTTTAAATGATAAAAAAGAGAGCAGCATGTTTCTAATTAATTAAAAAAAAGAGCAGCGTTTTATTTTAATAATTAAAAAATTGCAATATGTTTCTTTTTAATATTAAAAAAAGCAGCATTGTTTATTAAATTAAAAAAAGAGTAGAACTTTTAAATTAAAGAACAACAGTTTCTTTTTAATAATTAAAAGGAGAGCAACATTTTTCTTTTAATAATTAAAAAAAGTGCAGCATATTTCTTTTTAATAATTTACAAAAACGCTATGTTTTTCAATTCCTTCTATTAGTTCACACTCTCCCTATACATATCTTGTTCAAATTTTGCATCGTTCATAAAATACTTTTTATTCATCCACTCAAGTTCAAGTTTTTTTTTGAACTCGTAGTGGATGACACTGGATGTTAATACAGTTTTTTTTTCAAATATTAATTCATCAATTAAATTTAATTGATTCATGTTAGTTTTTTTTTAGATTTAAGTTGCATGTATCTACCCATAGATGGCGCCAGATAAGTTTAAATAAATGAATGAAAATTATTTATAAAGGACTTTCTACAATAGAGTGAAAAAAAAGTAGGAATTGACTTTAAATTTTTTTTTTTTATATTACTTGTTTTTAAGAGCATTGCACTATAAATCGATTAATTCTATTTCCATATGAGTTGCTTGATTTCCAATCCCCTATGAAATGGATTGTTCAATCCTTCAAAATCGTATAGCTCTGCAGTCTCAAATTCCACAACAAAATCAAATAAAAAGAAAATCTCTACTAATATTGTAGATATTGTTCGCCCTGATTAATATTTTTAATAGTATTTGCCTCTATAAGTAATTATAAATATTATTCGTCTTAATATTATTAGGTTGGGGAAAAAGAAATCCATTATTTTTATATGAACTTCAGGACTTTATTTAACATGCTTCGGATTGTCCGATTTGGGTCAAATATGCACCGTTTTGTTGTATGATTTGTTGCCATTTTAAAGGTAACTTCATAATGCCTCTCTCATAGAAGTCCTGGTCTCTATTTGCAAAACACTCTAGTAGTCGATTTTCACAATCCTCCCTAGATGCCAATTTTTTATCATTAAAGAAATTTTGCAATGCAAGAAAAAGATGATAATCGCTTGGTGCCAAGTCCGGACTGTATGGCGGATGCATTAAAACTTCCCAACCAAGCTCCCGAAGTTTCTGGCGAGTCACTGTAGATGTGTGGCCTAGCGTTGTCCTGGTGGAACACGACACCTCTCCTGTTGGCCAATTCTGGCCGTTTCTGGTCAATCGCTATCTTCAAACGGTCCAGTTGTTGACAGTAGAGATCAGAATTTAGCGTTTGGCCTTATGGAAGCAACTCATAATAAATAATCCCCTTCCAGTCCCACCAAATGCATAACAGAACCTTCCTGGCCGTTAGTCCTGGTTTGGCCATCAGTTTGAGGTGCTTCACCGCTCTTTGACCACGATCGTTTTCGCACAGGGTTATCGTATGTGATCCATTTCTCATCTCCAGTCACCATCCGTTTAAGAAATGGGTCTATCTCATTCCGTTTGGCCAAGGCTTCGCAGATGGAAATTGATCCATCATGTTTTTTTCTGTTAATTGGTGTGGCACCCAAACATCGAGCTTCTTTTTGAATCCAGCTTTGTGTAAATGGTTTAAAACTGTTTTATGGTCGATTTTTAGCTCCTGGGCGATGTTACGACTGCTAACATGCCGGTCAACTTCGATCATTTCTCCGATTTTATCGACATTTTCGACGACCGGCCTACCTGTGCGAGGTGCATCTTTAACATCAAAAATTCCTGAACGGAATCTACGAAACCAAAATTGCACATAATTGGCTGTTACAGTATCGGAACCATAAACACCATTCACAATTTTAGCCGCCTGGCTTGCATTTTCGCCTTTGTCAAAGAAAAACTGTAAAATGTACCGAATTTTCTCTTTGTTCACTTCCATTTTTAACACCCTGTAACTCCCAACTGAATGGACCAAACAAAAAACAGAAAAAGAATTATTTTAGTACGAAGTGCCACCTTTCTAACGAGCATAAATCTGAAATTGTTTAATTGATACTTTACGTGATATCGATCACTACAGCCATCTATCGAAAAAATAATGGATTTCTTTTTCCCCAACCTAATATTATTAATTTAACGGCTTATTGACGAATAATATTACATTGTACTACTGTGCTCAAAAAGTAAGAACATTTTTTTTTCTCCAAAAACACTTTATTTATTCTTCCAAATTTATTTCATCGCCTTCAAAGTAATCCCCTCCGGACACAATGCACTTATAGCAACTTTTTTTCCAATCCTCAATGCATGCAAAAAAGTCATCGGCAGGGTTGGTCTTCAAAGCGCGCGGCGATTCAAGTTGAATCTCTTCAATCGACTCAAAACGGTGTACTCGGAGTAGTCTTTTGAGTGTGGGTAATAGCCAGAAGCCGCACGGTGCTAAATCAGGGGGTTGTGGAATGATATGGATTTTGGCGAAAAAGTCCCGAAGAATCAATGCAGTGTGAGCTGGTGCATTCAATGTTTTCGGTATCAATCGAGAATGACGCGTTTGAGGCCCAAAACATCTTTTAAAATAGAATTTTGAAATTCCATCATCATCAACAAGGCCCCTACTTGTAAATCGGCGGTACCAAATCTTTAACATTTTGGACTTGAGCATCGTCGGTTGAGGTAGATGGTCGACCAGAGGGATCTTCGTCTTCAACGTGTTCTCTGCCTTCTTTGAGCTGTTTATACCATTTATAAACATTTCTTTCCGATATAGAAATGCTCACCGAATGCCTTCTGCAACATTCTATAACATTTCCGCAAACAAAATTGAATGCAAGTTCTTTGCTCAATGAATTCAGATATTTCAAAAATCGCCGGAATCAGTTTGAGCGTCTCACCCAAGCGTAACTGAAACGCTAATGAATATTTTTATGTCACATTTCACACAGATGTCAGGGACAGTGCCAGCAACCTAAAACAGAAAAAAAAAATTGAAATTCCATAAGCCCCAGGAATTTTAAATTGAAAATTGTACACAGTAGTATTTCAATTACTTTTTAATTACTTTTGGTAGTAATTTCTTTTTGGAATAATTCCAGTAATTACCAGTAATTACTTTTTGGACACAGTAGTATTTCACCAAATGATGACAGAAAGCAAAATAAGATGATAAAAATCAGCTTAAAATTTGCTAAATCGAATAAACATATCACTCGATCCGTTTATCAGTAAATACATTGTGCAATCCTATATCATCAGCTAAAAATAACAGCTGAAGCAGCTAATCCTTTTATCACAATATCAACTGGGAAATCCATATCATTCGTCAACAATATCCAATCCACATGCCAAATATTTACAACCTTCTCGTTTTCTCAGCTCTTGTGCGACATCAAACAATTAATAATATATATTTAAAACGACATCAAATTTCAAACTTGTCTCGTCGGTATGTTTTAGAGCAGTTCTAATTTAAACTTATAATGCAAGGAAAATGAAATATTGTCTTTTTATTTCATATAAGATAGACATAGGTCCCGGCGCTCGGTGCGAAGATTTCGGGTTCGAACCCCGGCGGTGCCATGGATGTTTTTAGTAATTCGGAATCTACTTTAAATCATAGGTCTCGATCTAATATGAATGTACAGCTCTGGTGTAGGGCAGACTACCCTACCCCGTAAAAAGGTAGTCACAAGATCTGCCTGTAGGCAGACGGCCTTGGCCCACCATGGGTCTGTTGCGCCAATGAAGAAAATGAAGAAGAAGAAGGCATAGGCCTGCAGTTATTCTTTAAATATATGTTTTTGCACAGTGGAGAAATTGAAAATATTTTGCTATGATATGATCATTCTTTTTATTGAAATAACACTACTTTCTTTCATAAACGGTTATTAAGATATTTTAGAACTATGCAATCATTTGAAATTAAAAAATTTTAAACAGATCACATGTGTTATTTCCACAATAATTCACAAAATTAGAAAATATTTTTATTATGAGTAAGCTTATCACTCCTTGGAAAAATAAGAATATATAGTTTTTATTAAGTCACCAGGCTGTTGTCTGTCTTTATCTGTTAATAGACAAATAGACATTCGGTAATAGACAGAACATCTTATTTGTTAGATTTGAGATAGAGTGAAATGGATAGATTCAATGTTAAATATTTTTAACAGAATCAGTATGATTCATACAAATAATGCAAATCAACTCATTATGCACGATACGAATCATATATTTTAAAAAGATTCGCACCTGTAACTTACTAAAACCAGTGGTGGAAAGTCAATCAAAACAATTCCAGCTCCTGAATCATATTTTTTATACTAACTCCCGACTCCTGATTTTTCATTATACTTTACTATTGTATTTGCTGTTATTGTTGTCCTGTCCCTTATGGAAGGAGGAAAAAGGAGTGCAGCTTCTGTTCTGATGAAGCTCCCGTAGGTAGAAGTCTGGCTTCTGCTTCGTGACGCTCTTACAGTCATTGGAGACCGGGACCTACGGCTTAAAGTAGATTCCGAACCAAAAAAACGGCTACAAACTGCCGGGACTCGAACCCAAAACCTGTGGCCCCAAGCGCCAGAGCGCTAGACACTCGGCCATTCAGGCCCTACTATTGCATTTAAAAACGATTTGTGAAATAAATTCAATGACTTTATTGAACTCAAAGTACAAAAGTTTAAAGTACTTTTTTTTATACCTTTAGAGTTACCCTTTTTTTTTTTTCTTTACCCACTCAAACACACACACAAAATTTCACCAAAGTCGGACAAGCCGTTTAGGAGTTCAGTAAACACACGTACAGGAGAATTATACTAGGGGAATATACACCTACTAGGTCCAATCTTGAATTTAAACCAGGGGAGGCCAACTCAAATGATCTTGCGGGCCACTTTGGAAATGCATCCTAACTCCGTGGGCCGCCTATAAAATTATATATCTCCACATATTTAGATCCACTATAGACATTTTTTAGGAGTGAAAAACTGAAACATAATGATTACTCTATCTTGTTTACTATTATTTTTATATGTAAACATAGATAATATAATAATAATGATATTAAACGCACAACTACGCATATCAAGGGATGGTCACTGAGGTCACTTAAAGTCAAACATAGAAGCTGTTATATTAGACAAGACATTAGATACATTAGCTGTTACATTAGATAGCTGTTATATTTGCAAGATGTACGCGCTTCCTGACTTCGCAGAATATAATTTAATTATTCTGCAAACTCATAACTGTAAACTCATCCATAAAACAGGCACTATCTGTCGTATATGCACAAGAATATTATTTTAAATCAAATTTATCTAATTTTTTCACATCACTTCGACAATTCATTTTTTAATATGTGGATGTACACATAATAGAGAGTTTTTGCATACCGTACGTTAGTTACCGTAGGACGTCCGTTAGCTTTTTCTCCCTAGCTCGCATGCTCAGTTTCCTATGAGCATGCGAGCTAGGGAGAAAAAGCTAACGGACGTCCTACGGTAACTAACGTACGGTATGCAAAAACTCTCTATTATATTTTTTTAATACATCGGTTTTCACTCCTTTGGCCATTATAAAATAAATATATTTTGTAAAAGTGTGATACATCTCATGGGCCGGAAAAATATTCAAGGCTGTCCGCGGGTTGGCCACCCCTGATCTAAACCATCCAGGGACCCATTCAAACACACACAAAAAAATTTCATCCAAATCGGTCCAACCGTTTAGGAGGAGTTCAACAACAAACACATGTACATATAAAGATAATATAATCGATATCTTTCACTGAGAGACTATCTAATACCATTCTGTACTAATAGCTACTACAAAGAAACAAATTAGAAGCTATGGTTTCTTTTCTTCTCTGTCTTTATTTCTTCTTTCTTTTTTAACCCTTTGTATGAGCTCTCATTCCATGAGCCATCTACTTGGAAATGACTCCGAGTGCAGTTAAAATTCGACGTGGGTCATTTGCAGAACTCTCCTCCGGTCCGGGGAGCATAATGAACTCTCACTTTTTACGGCATCGGTATTTACATACATGAATTTTTACGACGGCGCATAGTGTCCAAGGTCGAAGGAGATTGCCCAGTAAATTTTAAGATGGCATTTAATGACTTTTTTTCGTTTTCTAATTGGGAGACGGCTGAAAAACGGATGTCTCAATTAGGGACACCGATGTCTGTACAATTGAATTTAGCAATTCCAGCCTCACAATTTATCGGAAGAGCAATTTCAGAAGATATTTCAATGCGTATTGTTGAATAAACTAATTTATTACGAATTGTTTCGTAGAATTTTAAATCCACAGATGATTAGAATAATATTTTTTGTAATTGTGAAGATTCCGTACTCATTATTATAAGAAATACAGGATATTCAAAAAAGGCTTGGACCAAGATGGATGGATACATTAATCTTTTTGTAATTGTAAAGATTTTATTCCCGTTTGAAGTACACGAGAGAGAGAGACCATGATGAATTGTAATAGCCTTGTTTATAAATGTAAAATTCTCTCCCCCAATATTATAAAGTACTAGACTAGATGTTCTGAAAGGACTTAGACCAGGCTGAACGAAAACTATAATCTTGTTTGTAATTGTAAAGATTTTGTTCCCGTTAGAAGTACCAGATGTTCCAATAGCACTTAGACCAGGGTGAAGGATTGCAACAAACTTGTTTGTAAATGTAAAGATTCTCTTCTCAATATTATAAAAAAAAAGTACAGGATGTTTCGAAAGGACTTAGACCAAGATGGATGATTACAACAAACTTGTTTGTAATTGTAAAGATTCTCTTCTCAATATTATAAAAAAAAGTACAGGATGTTTCGAAAGGACTTAGACCAAAATGGATGATTACAACAAACTTGTTTGTAAATGTAAAGATTCTCTTCTCAAAATATTATAAAAAAAAGTACAGGATGTTTCGAAAGGACTTAGACGAAGATGGATGATTACAACAAACTTGTTTGTAATTGTAAAGATTCTCTTCTCAATATTATAAAAAAAAAAGTACAGGATGTTTCGAAAGGACTTAGACCAAGATGGATGATTACAACAAACTTGTTTGTAATTGTAAAGATTCTCTTCTCAATATTATAAAAAAAAAAGTACAGGATATTTCGAAAGGACTTAGACCAGGGTGAAGGATTGCAACAAACTTGTTTGTAAATGTAAAGATTCTCTTCTCAATATTATAAAAAAAAAAGTACAGGATGTTTCGAAAGGACTTAGACCAAGATGGATGATTACAACAAACTTGTTTGTAATTGTAAAGATTCTCTTCTCAATATTATAAAAAAAAAAGATACAGGATATTTCGAAAGGACTTAGACCAGGGTGAAGGATTGCAACAAACTTGTTTGTAAATGTAAAGATTCTCTTCTCAATATTATAAAAAAAAGTACAGGATGTTTCGAAAGGACTTAGACCAAGATGGATGATTACAACAAACTTGTTTGTAATTGTAAAGATTCTCTTCTCAATATTATAAAAAAAAAAAAGTACAGGATGTTTCGAAAGGACTTAGACCAAAATGGATGATTACAACAAACTTGTTTGTAATTGTAAAGATTCTCTTCTCAATATTATAAAAAAAAGTACAGGATGTTTCGAAAGGACTTAGACCAAAATGGATGATTACAACAAACTTGTTTGTAAATGTAAAGATTCTCTTCTCAAAAATATTATAAAAAAAAAAGTACAGGATGTTTCGAAAGGACTTAGACGAAGATGGATGATTACAACAAACTTGTTTGTAATTGTAAAGATTCTCTTCTCAATATTATAAAAAAAAAAAAAAAAGTACAGGATGTTTCGAAAGGACTTAGACCAAGACGGATGATTACAACAAACTTGTTTGTAAATGTAAAGATTCTCTTCTCAATATTATAAAAAAAAGTACAGGATGTTTCGAAAGGACTTAGACCAAGATGGATGATTACGACAAACTTGTTTGTAATTATAAAGATTCTCTTCTCAATATTATAAAAAAAAAAAAAGTACAGGATGTTTCGAAAGGACTTAGACCAAGATGGATGATTACAACAAACTTGTTTGTAATTGTAAAGATTCTCTTCAATATTATAAAAAAGTACAGGATGTTTCCGAAAGGACTTAGACCAAGATGGATGATTACAACAAACTTGTTTGTAACTGTAAAGATTCTCTTCTCAATATTATAAAAAAAAAGTACAGGATGTTTCGAAACGACTTAGACCAAGATGGATGATTACAACAAACTTGTTTGTAATTGTAAAGATTCTCTTCTCAATATTATTATAAAAAAAAGACAGGATGTTCAAAAAGGCTGTAGATCAAGATGGATGATTACAACAAACTTGTTTGTAAATGTAAAGATTCTCTTCTCAATATTATAAAAAAAAAAAAAGTATGCAGATGTAAAGACCAAGATGTGATTAAAAATAGTTAGACCAAGATGGATGATTACAATTGTAAAATTCTTCTCTCAATATTGTTTGTAATTGTAAAGATTCTCTTTCCAATATGGATGATTAAAAAAGTTTGTAAATGTAAAGATTCTCTTCTCAGGATGATGTTTCGAAAGGACTTAGACCAAGATGGATGATTACAAAAACTTGTTTGTAAATGTAAAGATTCTCTTCTCAATATTATAAAAAAAAGTACAGGATGTTTCTGAAAGACTTAGACCAAGACGGATGATTGCAAAACAAACTTGTTTGTAAATGTAAAGATTCTCTTCTCAATATTA
>BPLQ01010927.1:0-12836 GCA_021605075.1 Caerostris darwini | reverse complement strand
AGAATCGCAGTGTCCAGGATCTACGAAACGTAAGCATTTGTTACTCTTGAAATTATATATATATATATACAGAGAGAGGGAGACTTTTTATATATGAATCACATATATTAGAAGTCCATTGTTTTGTACATATTCATTTTATATATGAATATGTACAAAATAAGTTAACATGTAAAAAATAGATTCGATCAAAATCATTTTGAGAATTGCTTTCAAAACAAATTTTTATAGCCGTTCTTACAATTAAGATGGTCTAATTTCAAAATTTGTAATCTTGAAAACAAATTTATTTTGTTTTCTTTCTTTACTTTTTTTTCTTTTTGGTTTCTTTTAATCTTCAAATTCTGTAATTAATTATATCTTTAAAATCTCTGACAATAATTCGATGCACAGCACATTCTTTGATTTCATTTGGAAGGCAGTAAAAATAAATATTACCTTTTTTTCCCCCAGAGTGCCACGGCGTGAACGAAGAGGTGGTGCCCTGTGCCAAGCCAAAGTCCTGCAACACGTGCGGCATTCGAGGGAACTGCAAGCTGAAAAAATGCGACGAGGGCTGCGATTGCAAGCCGGGATACTACAGAGACGACACTGGAACATGCATCCCGGAGTCACAGTGTCCAAGATCTAAGAAACGTAAGCATTTATTATTCTAAAAATAAGAGGGCCTGGCAGTTTCTAAAAACCTGTTATGCTTTTGTTCAATGAGGATAGGATGCATTTCTGCTTTGTTGCATTGGCTAGATAAACCCGTAAACCACTTTACGAAGGAGCACAATTTGATGGCTCCTGTTACCAACACATTCAAACCGTTGCCAAGGTTAAAGACTTCCAGGATTCTCTTCTTTCCCTCACTTCCACGAACATAATTGGGATATAATCCAACCCACATTATTACTATACCCACACCCGGCACACACAAAAATGTTTTTGTATTAGCATGTAGGATTTTAAACTTAGCCTCTATTCGTCTGTGTTGTGTAGCATATTTGCTACATTTTAAGTTATACTTTCGTCTACTTACAAATCTGGAATACTCATATTATGCTTCTATTATTATTATTAAACCATTATAACCCAGACTAAGATCCAATCCTAACTGTGATGCAGAATACTTTAGTCAGAATGAAGATTCAAAATTCCAGTTCCTTCTATTGCAGTTCCTTGCCCAGAGAACCAGACGTACTACGACTGCATGCCGTCTTGCAAACGCACGTGCATGACGTACAACTCCACCGTCGCGTGCTCCACCACGGAATGCTTGAAGGGGTGTTTCTGCAAAGGAGACCACCTGGTCATGAACAAGAATGGGGAGTGCATACCACCGGAGGAATGCCCTGTCAGTGAGTACGCCTTTTCTATTCGGAAATCCAGCAAGTAATCGTATCGAAATGTGGCACTAGTTCATTCTCCCCATTCTTGGTTCTGTTTATTATGTTCCTTCCTGATGCCTGGAACATGAATTGAAATAGCATTCCCTAATAAGACAAACTTGCAACAAATTCCCCCTTATCTAAGATTCCCAACCTTACATATGCATTACAAAAAGCATTTTGATTGTCAATTATTCGTGATAAACGTAAAAATTTACCTATGCATCCAATACATTCCACTAAAGTCAACATACCAAAGTCGCTGACACCATAGTTACCAAATTTCTGTATTTTTTTCAAGAAATATGATGCAATTTTCGTCAACCTTCTAATCCATAACTATCAGCATACAAACAAATTAGATCTTAAAGAAATCAACAACCCGTACGACACCTCTGTAATTTTCTCAGATAGACTCATTATAGACTCCCGCACCAGGGCTTTTGCTTTCAGTCGCTAGGGTTACTTTCGTTTTCCGTCCCTAAGGTCATTAAAAAAACTCTCGAAAAAAATAATATTCCAAATATAATTGATGAAATGCAATTTTTTTTTCAAAACACTGTGTAAATATTTCGCGATGCGATGAATATGCATAATTAAAGAGGTCTTCGTGTTGCGTTTCTTCACTGAGACTTATATTCTTCTATTTTACTTTAAGAGAGGTTTTAGTTTAGATGTATGACACTCTCTCAATCATCAGCGTAGGGCTATCTCTATTATATGGCCTCCAGGAAGATCAGATTTAAATATTAAAAAAAATAGATATTTATCACATTTACAAGAATTCATTGTTGTTTCTGTTGTCATAATGACACTGGACAAGATCATCTATCGTATCTGGGTGGAGATAGACTATCGACAATGTGAAGAGCAACCAATGGTGATCGTATTGAAACTTATTAAGTTAAAACTTTTATTTCTGAACATTACAGTGGATGTGCTGCATTTAAGGAAAAATAAAATGATAAGTTTATCGCAAATAATTTATAAATTATGATTTTTTTTTAAATTTGTTAAATTTTTTTAATGACAACCGTTGCCTTTTCTGTGTCTTTTATTTCATGCTTACAGAAAAAAATAAACATGTTTCACGTATGTAAAAGATTCCATAAGCAGGAAGCTACTCGTGATTATTACAGCTTTAGTTCCTAAAATTGAATAACAATCATGAAAATTTAGTGTGATAAATATGCAAAAAATAATGTTCAAAAACATTAAAGTAATTTTCATGCTTCCACAGGTTGTCCCTTGAATCAAATGTACTACGAGTGCATGCCAAACTGCCAGAACCGGTGTCATCCCCCGGACGTTTGCACGGCAGACTGTCGGTCCGGCTGTTTTTGTAAGGAGGGGCTGTTCATGAGGGATGACGGGAAATGCGTCCGGAAGGAAGTGTGCGATCAACATATATGTGGTCCGGATGAAAAGTGCGATAGTAAGTTTTATCTCAGTTTTCTCTAGATGAATAAATTTCTTTTAAAGCTTTGATTATTCATTTACTTTGAAAAAACAAAAAAATGCGTCTTTTATCTATTCTCTTAACACAGGACAATCAAAATTACTACGAGGGTATGCCAAATAGTCCCAGAATGATCCATCATTAATACATGGTACTATTTCTCTAACGGAAAATGGTCCTCTAGTCTAATACCGGGTGGTCCTTCATTGTAATACAAAGTGTTCCTCCATTCTAATACTGTATCGTCCTCAATTCTAATACAGAGTGATCCTCCATTCTAATACTGGATGGTCCTCAATTCTAATACAGAGGGATCCTTCATTTTAATCCCTGGTGGTCCTCCATTCTAATACAGAGGGATCCTCCATTCTAATACAAGGGTCTCTCCACTAATACAGGATGGTCCATCACACTGACAGAGGGAGATCCTCCATTCTAATATAGGATGGTCATCTATCCCTAGTCCAAGAAGGTCCACCACATTAACAGCAGTATGATACATTACTCTAACCAGAGTGTTTCACCTCTAGTCCAACCTGGATAGCTATCCAGAGTGGTTCAACCTGACCTAGGGTAGTCCACCACATTAAAACAGTTTGGTGTGTCTCTCTAACACATAACGGCCCTCCTCTAATCCAGAGTCATAACGCATGTTTCAAAAGTACAAACATTCACTTTGGGACATTTGAAAGAGATTTTTAATTTTTTTCCTTATCTACAGTAGTTCAATGTGTTCATCGTTAGCGGCATATTGCGATTATGTTATTCTAAGCAGCTGGCAATACATAGACAGTTCAACTTTATGCCATAAGCCAGGGCTTCACCGCTGTGACTCATTGAACACTACCTAAAGGGCACGTGTAGTTTGAAGATAGGCTACGGACGCGAGTCACACGACCCCCACAATGCTCTACGATCCTATTCGACCGGGACCTATGGCTTAAAATGGATTCCGAACCACTACAAACATCTATGGTACCTTTGGCACTCGAACCCGAAACATGTGGTACCTGGAGCCAGAGCGCTATTCACTCGGCCATCAGGCCCCTGTTTAAGTAATATTTATTAATTAATTTAATAATTTCAAAATGTTATTTTTTTATTTTGGGTTTTTTTCGATTAGACCTTGGAAAGACCTTTCGATTAGACAGTCCCAATCGTGCGTTTTAATAAATATTGCATTTGAATCCCTTTACTTGCTTGTGGTTTCCAAGGTTCTCTCATACAACAAGACAAGAAGCAAATTTTAGAGAAAGTTAATTATGGAAAAAAAAAATCCCGAATGCGAAATAAATCCCCATACACATCGATGGGCATTTTGGGGATAAAAAAAAAAATTAGGTAAAACACAAGACTTCGGAAGTACAAAATGAAGATGATTAATGTGAGATTTTTTTAAAAATATTGTAATGAGTTTCCCATTCATTTTTCCTTCTTTTTTTTGTGCTAAACTTTATCTTTTTATGGATTGTTATAAACTTTGAAGGAAAAAAAAATGTTAATTAAATTATATTAAATTATACATCTAAACTAAAAATGACAATTATAAGAACGAAAATTATTTTTTTAAAATAGAACAAAAATCTCTTAACAAAAATTTCTTTTGAGAAAAGTTAATTAATTTTAAATTTAAATTTACTCTAAAAACATTTAAAGAACACCACGAAGATGCACAACAGTGAAGTTAATGAACAAAACAATTTTTACATTCAGTTAACGATATAAAACGAAATATTTTTACAGGAATTCATTAAAATTGTTAAAATATTTGATACGCAACCAATAAAAAAATATAAACATGGAAGTAATGAAAGATACACTCAATAAACGAAGTCCAGTGATCAAGTTACACAAGAACAGATTTAAAAATGTTGGCAGGTTATAGGATGCTGAAGAACTGTAGTGTGTTTGTGGTAGATGCTGGCCTTCTATTAAAAGCAAATCGTTGAGATAACGACCACAAATGCCAGTGTCTTGCTCCATTCCAATTGTCTAGTGCAGATCTGGCCAATCCGCGGCCCACCTTGAATATTTTTTTGACCCGTGAGATTTATCACACTTTTACAAAATATATTTACTTTATAATGGCCAAAGTAGTCAAAACCAATGTATTAAAAAAAATACAATATTCGTATGTATGCGTACTCCCTCTATTCAAAAATGAACAGTCGAAATGATGAGAAAAAAAATGAACTTTGACTTTAAAATAATATTCTTGTTAATATATGACAAATATTACCTGTTTTATTTAGTCCAGTGATCAAGTTACACAAGTATAGATTTAAATATGATAGCAGGTGCTTTTTGTGGCAGATGCTGGCCTTAATTTTAAAAACAAATGGTTGCGATAATGACAACGATTGCCATTCAAATTGTCTAGTGAGAGTTTTCTCCTATAAAACACGCGGCCTGATGGGCAATTGGCTGGCGTTCTGGTCTTTGGAACCACAGACTTCGGATTCGAATCCTGGCCGCGGCATGTATGTTCGTTGGTGGTTGGGAATCCACGTTAAACAGTAGATCCCGGTCTAATTAGCCTAAAGTGAGCAAAAAATGACCGTAGAGCGACAAACAAAACCTATACGACGCACAAATGCTGCACAGGGCGATCATCGCCCATTTTCATCAATATACAATACAAAAAAAGTTTCCATGTTCCAATTTCTTTGTAAAAAAAACTCGGAAGTCTGTGTTCTCTCTGATGTAGATCAGCCACTTGAATCGAGATGTAGATTTCAATTCACTTTATTCTTTTATCTTTGCAGGTGGTGAAAGCGAGGAAGAATCCAATGAAGTCATCACCAGAGAAAGTGAAACTTCTTCAACTACCTATTCTACCAGTGGATCCACAAAAGGTTTGTATTCATGCCGCACATTGTGCGTTTCTGAGCATTTGAACAAGTGAATTGTTGTCTTTATGAAAAATAATGTCTTTTAAAAAACCGTGAATGACAGACACATAAATGGAACACATATTGGTATAAAAAACGACTGGTTGGAACCACAGAGTAGTAAGAATAAAATAGAGCGCACATAGAAGCTGCTTGTCTTAAATCAACATAATTGTCACATGATAGGTTTATAATTCAGCAACCCTGTGGATCTTCAATCAAGTATGAATTATGAAGGTATCAAAAGATGGAAACTACTTTAGAACTGAAAAAGATTATAATTGAACTCTCAGTTTAACAGTTACATTTTTTGCAGACCACCCATATTTCGTCGAGGTAGTTATGCGCAAATTGTGTTCAGTATGTAATGAAGAGCGTGAGAATTCACTCAGGGAAATCATTTTCACTAGTAGCTGAAGCTTAAGAACCAGTTCATGCCATTGAAGACTATGATACCATTACAAGTGGGGTAAAAATCTTAATGTAGAAAGAAAATAAAAAATAAAAAAATTGAAATGTAAAATTCGTAATAAATTAAAACATATATTGCATTTTTGTTTACAAACCATATTGGTATAAAATTTCATCTTTCTATTGGTTCTAAGTAATAACCATTCAATCAATCCTTCCTTCTGCATTTTTCAGAAACTACAACTACAACTACAGAGAGTAAAACTTCTGGTGAAGAACCAGGCGAAAACCCAAAACCAAACTCAGAAGGTGGAGGTGAAATTCTAAGACCTTTTCTAATTTTTAACAACTTAAACCGATCATTTTTATTTTTTATTATTTTTTTTTTTTTGTAGCTAGTAGCGCTAAACTTCTTGGTTTAAAACAGGGCTCATAAAATTGTGGTAATCAACACGGCACAAAGTTAACTTCCTAAAACCATTAAAATGTTTTTTAATTATTTTTTGTGTGTTTAAAGAGTACATATCACATGATCTTAATTCGCTACTTTCAGTATGAAGCAAACTATCCTTGGCACTCAAACAGAAACTTTACGATATTCATATCATTTGGTGATCTTGTTTGCGTTGGACAAAAGTGATGTAACTTCAAACCGCGCTGTCCTCATGAAGACTTTAAGAGTTCTATAACTATATTCTTTGTATTCATAATATTCCCCACTACAATGTTTCGAGAAGAAACAATAAAAGGGGTTTGTAATAATGAATTAACATTGTATTATTTTTTCATAATAAAGTATCATAAAAGGACGCTATAACATTAATAGAGAGTTTTTGCATACCGTACGTTAGTTACCGTAGGACGTCCGTTAGCTTTTTCTCCCTAGCGCGCATGCTCAGTTTCCTATGAGAAATGATGAAAAAAAATTAACTTTGATTTTAATATAATATTCTTGCGGATATAGGACAGATAGTCCCAGTTTTATGGATGAGCTTATAATTATGAGGTCGAAGGATAACTAAATTATATTCTGCGAACTCATGATTCTCTCGCTTCTTCAAACATCAAATATAACAAGTTGTAATATGAATATAAAAATGTCTATAACGGGTCTAAATCTAATTTGAAGATATACTTATATTTGAAGATAATTATATAGGTATATAATTTTATATGCCGCCAGAGCAGTTTTCCATGGTGGCCCGCCAGATTATTTGTGTTGGCTACTCCTTGTCTAGTGAGAGCTTTCTCCTATACGACACACAGATGCTGCATCACCCGTTTTCAGCAATGTGCAATAAAAAAAAAAAGTCTAATTTTTTTCTCTGTTTTCCATGTTCCAATTTCTTTGTAGAAAAGGACTTGGAAGTCTGCGTACTCTCTGATGAAGATCAGCCACTTGAATCGTGATGTAGATTTCAATTCACTTTATTCTTTTACCTTTGCAGATGGTGAAAGCGAGGAAGAATCCAATGAAGTCATCACCAGAGAAAGTGAAACTTCTTCGAGTACCTATTCTACCAGTGGATCCACAAAAGGTTTGTATTCATGCCGCACATCGTGCGTTTCTGAGTATTTGAACAAATGAATTGTTGTCATTATGAAAAAGAATGTCTTTTAAAAAAACCGTTAGTGACACACACATAACAGGCACGCATATTGGTATAAAAAAACGACTGGCTGGAACCACAGAGTAGCAATAAAATAGAGTGCCCATAGGAACTGTTAGTCTGAAAACAACATAATCGTCAAACCGCTGATTGGTTTATAGTTCAGCAACCCGTGTGATTCTTCAACCATTGATTTGTGTAGGCTGTAACTGCAAATTATGAAGGTGTCAAAAAAGCTTCTTCAGAACTGAAAAAGATTATAATTGAACTCTCAGTTTAATAGTCACTTTTTCTGCAGAACACCCGTATTTCGTCGAGGTAACTATGCGCAGTTTGTATTCGGTATGTAGTGAAGAGCGTGAGAATTCTCTCAGGGGAGTCACTTTCACTAGTAGCTGGAGCTTAAGAACCACTTCACTCGTTGAAGACTACGATGCCTTTAACAGTGGCGTAAAAATCTTAATGTAGAAAGAAAAAAAATGTAAAATGTAAAATTGATATATCGCAAAAAATAAAAATAAAAACATATTGTATTTTTTGACCAACCATATTGGTATAAAATTTTATCATTCTATTAGCTCTAAGTAGAAAATTTACTTTATGAATCCTTCTGCATTTTTCAGAAATTACAACTACAACTATCGAGAGTAAAACATCTAATGAAGAACCAGGTCAAATACCAATTCCAAAATCTGGAGGTGGAGGTAAAATTCTAAGCCCATTTCTAGTTTTTAACAACTTAAACCGCTGATTTTTTTTTCTGTAGCTAGTAGCGCTAAACACCTTGGTGTAAAATGGGGCTCATAAAATTGTGGTAATGAATACGGCACAAAGTTAACTTCCTAAATCCATTAAAACGTTTTTTAATTATCTTTTGTGTACTTATAAAGTACATATCACAAGATCTTAATTCGCGACTTTCAGCATAAATCAAACAATAGAAATAAACTTCCTTTTCGTTACAAGCAGACTATTGAGTCCGAAATAACATAGGTGAAAAACTATTTTCAAGAAAAGAATTTAAAGAAACGTAAAATTTAATACGTAATATCTGATAAAGCCTGACTTATGGCCTAGAGATAGCAAATGATTGTGACAACATACATAAAACTTTGCATCGAGAGTCAGAATCACGATGGAAGTTTTCTGGATTTTTCTTTCATAAAATAAACAAATTTTGTGCAGTCTCTTTTGAACGTTCTCCTGGAAGGCAATCCGTTTACCGCCTTTAGGTTGAAATGTTCGCGATATACCTAAATATAACTAGAGACATACTGATCCACAACAACAACAACAAAGAAATTCCTTCTTCTTGAAAACTATTTAAGAACAGCAGTTACGTCAGAGTTTGACCCTTTACCAAAACACGAGGCAAATGATTTAGATTTCTGAAGTAATAACAAATATTTTACTTAAAAAAATGCATTTCTACTTTTAAAAAATGTATACGCGAAAATTAAAAAAAAAAAAATTCACATCTTCTTCTTTTGCAATAAATTAAAAAGATAATGAGATAAAAAGATGAAACGAGAGATAACGAGATTAAAAAGATAACATTTACATTGTTATACATTATGTCAATACTCTTTCTTTTTCACACCGACGTGCGGAAAGAATGAGGAGTACAATGAGTGTGGAAGTGGTTGCGTTCCCACGTGTTCGGACGCGGGAATCCCCCTGATCTGCGACCTGCACCCGCTGCAGTGCTTCCCCGGCTGCTATTGTAAAGAAGGAATGGTCAGAAACGATCAGGGAGAGTGCGTCAGTCCAGAAGAATGCAATCAGAGTGAGGATTTTTTTCGCATACAAACTTGACTTGCTTCTGTACAGTATCTGGTTTGCATTTCAACCATGATTTATATATTTACAAAGCACTTTGTTAAAATTTATATTTTTATATTGAGTCGGCAACTAAGTCATTGTGAATTTTTAATTTTGCAGATGTTTGAATGAATCGTTTGGTGCATGATCCACGATCTTTTTCTATTAACGTTGTCATAAACCATCCACTTTTTGCCGTCATTTATCAGTCGTTTCATAAATGAACACATTTCGTTTGCGTTTCAGTAGCGAATCGCAGATGGCAATGCGTTATGTCAAATGAATTTCCTTAAAATAGTGAGGGATTCATAAATCAAGCTTCTTGAGAAACCCAAGATGTTTCAATTTCTTTTTGAGCGCATGATTTTGAGCGATACATTGAGCTTATCTGCGATGTCACGTGTTGTGCTATGGCGATCTGAATCGATAAGGGCCTTGATGTGGGTCTCATCCACTTTATCTTTGCAGATGGTGAAAGCGTGGAAGAATCCAATGAAGTCATCACCCGAGAAAGTGAAACTTCTTCTTATACCTATTCTACCAGTGGATCCACAAAAGGTTTGTATTCATGCCGCACAGTCTGCGCTTCTGAGCATTTGAACAAATCAATTGTTGTCATTATGAAAAAGAATGTCTTTTAAAAAACCATTAGCGACAGATACATAAAAGGGACATATATTGGTATAAAAAAGGACTGGTAGCAGCCACAGAATACTACTAAAATAGAGCACGCGTAGGAGCGGCTAGTCTGAAATCAACATAATTGTCACGTGATTGGTTTATACTTTAGTAACCCATGTGCTTCTTTAACCATTGTTTTGTATAGGTTGCAACTATAAATTAAAATGAAGTCGACAAAAAATTGAAGCTACTTCAGAACTGAAAAAGATTCTAATTGAATTCTCAGCTTAATAGTTACTTTTTCTGCAGACCACCCGTATTTCGTCGAGGAAATTATGCGCAGATTGTATTCGGTATGTAATGAACAGCGTGAGAATTCTCTCAGGGAAGTCATTTTCACTAGTAGCTGCAGCTTAATGGCCACTTCACTCGTTGAATGCCATTAACAGTGGGGTAAAAATCTTAAGGTGGAAAGAAAAAAAATTTAAAATTGTACTAAATTAAAACATGTATTGTATTTTTTGACCAACCATATTGGTATAAAATTTGATCTTTCTACTGGCTTTGAGTAATAATTTACATTATGAATCCTTCTGCATTTTTCAGAAACTACAACTACAGACAGTAAAACTTCTGATGAAGAACCAGGTGCCAACCCAAAACCAAAATCAGGAGGTGGAGGTGAAATTCGAAGCCCTTTTCTAGTTTTTAACAACTTAAACCGCTGATTTTTTTAAAGCTAGTAGCCCTAAACTCCTTGATTTAAAACAAGGCTCATAAAATTGTGGTAATGAATACGGCACAAAGTTAACTTTAATTTAAAATGTCAAAGTTAATCAAAGTTAACTAAATCTAACTAAATCTCATTAAAATGTTTTTTAATCCTTTTTTGTGTGCTTATAAAGTGCATATCACATGATCTTAATTCGATACTCTCAGCATAAAGCAAACTATCCTTTCCACTCAAACAATAATTTTACGATATTCATATCATTTGGTGATCTTGTTTGCGTTGGACAAAAGTGATGTAACTTCAAACCGCGCTGTCCTCATGAGTTTCCCATAACAGAAAACAGAATAAAGCATGCAATTGACTTATAGAGGATAGAAGATGAATGTGCGCACAGTGATGAACTCATTATTTGAGTGGCAGTGACAGTTTGCTTCCCGTTGGAGATAACGTAACCAGGCAATTCAGTAAGGTCTATAAGAGTCCTTAACTACATTCATTGTATTCGTAATATTCCCCACTACAATGTTTCGAGAAGAAGCATTATATGCGATTGTAATAATGTTGTAATAATGAATTAGCATTGTAATAATGTTTCATAGTTAAGTATAATAAAAGGACGCTCTAACATTACAATTTTATAAACATAGTAGAAATAAACTTCCTTTTCGTCACAAGCAGACGATTGAGTCAGAATTTGTACAGATGAACAGCTATTTTCAAAAAAAAAAAAAAAAAAATTAATGAAACGTAAAATTTAATGCGTAATATCTGATAAAGCCTGACTTATGACCTAGAGATAACAAGTGATTGTGACAACATATATAAACTTTTTGCATCCAAAGTGAGAATCCTGATGGGAGTTTGCTGGATTTTTCTTTCATAAAATAAACAAATTTGGTGCAGTCTCTTTTGATCATTCTCCTGGCAGGCCTTCCCTTTACCGACTTTAAATTGAAACGTTTGAGATATACCTAAATATAACTAGAGACACACTGATCCGCAACAAAAAAAAATCCTTCATCTTGAAAACTATTTAAGAACAGCAGATACGCCAGAGTTCGACTCTTTACCAAAACACGATGTAATTGATTTAGTTTTCTGAAGTAACCACAAACATTTTACTGAAAAGAATACATTTCTTCATTTAAAAATAATATATGTGAAATTTTTTTTTAAAAAACTCATATCTTCAAGAAATTTTGCAATAAATTAAAAAGATAACGGAATAAAACGAGAGATAACGAGATTAAAAAGATAAACGATAACGAGATTAAAAAGATAACATTTACATTGTTATATATTATGTCAACACTCTTTCTTTTTCACAGCGACATGCGGAAAAAATGAAGAGTATAACGAGTGTGGAAGTGGTTGCGTTCCCACCTGTTCGGACGCGGGAATCTGCGACCTGCACACGCTGCAGTGCTTCCCCGGCTGCTACTGTAAAGAAGGAATGGTCAGAAACGACCAGGGAGAGTGCGTCAGTCCAGAAGAATGCAATCAGAGTGAGGTTTTTTTAGCACACAAACTTGACTTGTTTCTGTATAGTATTTGTTTTGAATTTCAACAATTATTTATATATTTACAAAGAACTTTGTTAACATTTATATCTTTATATTGAGTTGGCAACTAAGTCATTGAGAATTTTTAATTTTGCAAACGTTTGATGCATGACCTGCGTTCTTTTTCTGTTAACGTTGTCATAAACCATCCACTTTTCGCCGCCATTTATCAGTCGTTTCAGAAATGGATCCATTTGATTTGCGTTTCAGAAGCGAATCGCAGATGAAAATGCGTTACGTCAAATGAATTTCCTTAAGCTGATGAGGGATTCATAAATCGAGCTTCTTGGCTTCCAGGGTTCTTCAATTTTTTTTCTTTTGAACGCATGTTCGCGATCCATTTAGCTTATCTGCA
>BPLQ01010926.1:20094-98714 GCA_021605075.1 Caerostris darwini | reverse complement strand
CTCAAGATTTATTTGCATAAAATTTTTTGATAATTTGGTAAGAGTATTTGTAATAATGGAGTTCAATAAATCCTATTTTCTTTCAATTTTCCATATTCTTATGCTATTGTACAGAAAGATTATTTAGATAAGGATTTTAAAAATCATAATGTGTATACATATTTTGGTAATAATTCATTGGATTTGCCATTTTTGTGGACAACAAACTTTTGTATGTTAATAATGATATGACAACAAGAAAAGAAGCTTTTTTAAAAAAAAATTCTACCTGTTTTCTTTGATATCAACTATAGTTCTAAGTTTGAATGATATTTATGTTTTATTTCACTTTTTTTTCCATAATATATATATACTCTTGATAGTTTTTGACTGAAAAAATAATTAAGATATGTCAGTTTAAAGAAAATTTGTAAGCCGCCGCTTATTCTTACATAATAAGAAAAAATAGGTAGCAATTAAGAATTAAAATAACTACAAACTTAAATTTCAAAGACTTGTTTACTGATTTTTATTAAAATGCTGTCAAACATTATTTAATTTTACAAAATATAATATTTCTTTAATATTAATAATGTAGTTATGTTATGCTATCATACAAAATGTTTATTTAATTTTGAAATAATTTTTTATTAATTAACTTATTTATTTTTAATTTGATGCTTTAATTAATTATTATGTAATTTTTATTATTATATTCATAATTAAATTAATTCGATTACTATAATATCTTTTATTAGAGCATAACTTAACTATATTATTCAAATTAACAAATATTTTATTTTTGTGAAATTAATGCTATTTGAAAGTATTTTAATAGAAATCGTTTAAAAAAACATTAAACTTTAAATTATCTTTTAATTTATCTCTTTACGTCTATATATTTTATTATGTAAGAATATCAGATGATTACACATTTTCTTTTAAAATATTGCCTTAGTTATTTTTACAGTGACATGTCAATAATATACAATTATAGAAAGAAAAGAGAAAAAAAGAACAGATATACAAGGACTAAATATATCCCAAATTCAATTATTTAAAATATTTTGGAAATTAAAAGAAACTAAACCATTACGAAGTGGTCAATCGATTCTTATTGGGTTTATATATATCTTCGTTGCAATAAAATTATTTTATGATTTGTCATAGACTGTCTGCAATTTAAACTACATTTTAACTAAACCTAACGTTCTAAAACTAACAAAATGCTATATTAATAAAGCAAATTAATACATTTTATCTAATACATTTGCTTCGCAATATTTTGTTTGGTCACATGGTATTTATTAAGCAAGCCCCTGAACGCCGGCATTCATAGTGTGTATTAACATTCTGAGAATTATTTAAGTAATTTATAAACCGACAGAATTGCGGAAGGAGGTGCAAACAGCTTTCGTGTCGAACATTCTAATGAAGTCTGAGTAAATAGATGACTCCAGATGCAATTAGGGAAATGTGCACCCAAGGGTAGGCCCTGCCAAAGCCTCAGGTTTTCGAATGAGGAAGCTAACCTTCCTCCAGATATCGGGAACTAAGGAAACATTGGATTTCCGTACAGGATTCCTTACATGATTTACGTACTGGTTTATCCAGAGGTTAGGCTTGCAAAATAATTTGTAATATATTTTCATAGTTTTTTTTTAAGGTTTACAGTGCATTGTAAAAGCAATTTTTTTTTTTTTTTTTTTTTTTTTTGCCTTTTATTAATAATAAAATATTTTTCTTTAAGACTTTGTTCAAATATAAAATAATTCCAAATTCATTATTACTAAGATTGGAATTTACAGCAGATATACGCATTCTAAAGTGTGCAATTGATTCCTTAGGCCAGGACTTAAGTTTTTAAATGAGATAGCTAACAATTTTCAGATATCGGGTAACTAAGACTAATTGTTTTCCTTCAAAATTTGTCCTCCGCGTACAGCTATACTCAGAGGTTTTGAGTCATCAGCTTAGGTTTATAAAATAATGTTCAATCTATTTTCGTAGTTCTTTTAAGGATTACAGTGTATTGTAATTTACTTTTTGGCATTTTATTAATACAATGCAAAATATTCTTCTTTAAGACTTCGGTTAAATACTGAGTACGATGTCATTATTACTAAGATTATAGATTTACAACATATATATACTTACATTTTATGAGCAGAAGTCAGTGTGCTCAACGGCAAAGTGTTCCCCTATCAGGCCTCAGTTAGGAACCTAACCTACCTGAGGTATCTGGAACTAAGTAAGCATTGGATTGATTTCTTTTGGTGATTTATCCTCTACATACAGGTTTATCCAGAGATTTTGTGTCATCAGCTTAGGTTTATAAAATAATGTTCAATGTATTTTCGTAGTTCTTTTAAGTCTTACAGTGTGTTGTAATTTATTTTTTGGCATTTTATTAGTACTATGTAAAATATTTTTGTTTAAGATTTCGTTCAAATACTGAGTACAATGTCATTATTACTAAAATTGTAGGTTTACAACATATATATACTTACATTTTATAAGCAGAAGTCAATTAGATATAAGTGTGCTCAATGACAAAGAGTTGCCCTATCAGGCCTTAGTTAGGAAGCTAACCTACCTGAGATATCGGGAACTAAGTAAAATTGGATTTCTTTTGGTGATTTATCCTCTACATACAGGTTTATCCAGAGAATTTGAGTCATCAGCTTAGGTTTATAAAATAGTGTTTGTTGTATTTTCAATAATTAACGATATATATGTGATAGTTTTCTTCAATATTTACATCGAATTGTAGGCTGAAACCTGCTTATATGCAGTTACTCTATGCAGTATATAAAGAAATCCATCAAATGCTTGTTATGAGTAAAAAATAATTAAAAGATTTAATTTAAAAAGATAACAACAGATGGCTGTCAAAATAACATGTAAATTAAAATGCGTCCAACAAATAGCGTAGCTGATATTATAACAATACACTAACATGAATTTTATTACTTTTACGTATTGCATTATGATACAAACCGATTTTCAATCAGTTCTTCACCAGAAATTCTGCTTACCTGACTACGACGAATAATTTTAAATGAACCTTTTTGATATACATATTTTCTATGTGGGATTTTTTTTATGCAGTTTCTATTTACAGGAAATTTTTTTAAATGTGCTAAAACAATAAATTTTATAGCTACTTAAGAATATTGAGGATATTTTTTATGCGATTTATTTTATGCAGTTCCTATCCCCGCACAAAAAAAAAAAGTTTTAAGGGAACTTTATCTTTTTGGAATTTTATTAATACTCCTTTAAGTAAAATATTCTTTCCTTAAACTTTGTTCAAATACAGAGTACAATATCCTCCTTACATTCGTAGATTTGAAGCATTTATATGTAATTACAATTTATGAGAAGAAATTTTTTATTTCCTTAACAAAAGGCCAGATTTTGAAGAACATTTAATTGGAATTAAACAACATTTATTTTAATATTTTATTGTAATTTTTCTAATATTTTTTTTGGAATTAATCCACATAAGACTTTTCACAAAAACCTAAAATTTCTGAAGTTAAATTTATTATCAAAATATGTATCTTTATTATGTTTTATAAACTCCTTATCTAAACAAAGTCTTCCGTACACTAGCATATGAATATGCAAAATTGAAAGTAAAGAGGATTTATTGAACTTCATTATTACAAATACTTTTACCAAAAATAATTAATCCATAAAAATACACAATCCACTATATGTCTTTTATCAAAAGTTTTATGCAAATAAACCTTGAGTCCGAAAAGCGAATAAATTTCGCTTAACTATTGTCAGGATAATATCCATAACAACGCTTTTGAAATAAATTTATAATAAAATTCAGATAACCCTTTTATATCGAAAGACAAAATTCAGTATAAATATTTCGGAGCTTATGGATTCAAAGAACACCTCCCGTCATCCTCAAGAAAAACTTTCTTTCAGAATAGCTAGTTCCCTCTCTTTGACGCTTAAACTTTTATAAAATATTCTGTCATTTTATCCCCATTTATTTATTACATTTGCATTAGATTTAGAAGGATGGAAGCTTCCAACAAACAATGGAGAAAAGAACGTGATCCATTTCGCCCCTGTTTCGCTATTCAAGAAGTCATTTAACCCGGGTAAATTACACAGGGTAAAACCTCTTCTTCTGAAACTGAACTGCATAGGGGCAAGAGAAGAAGAAGACCTGCTGAAATGCGACCGTCGTCCAAAGAACATCCACCAAATCCTCATTTAAATTTTAAGAAATGCAGCAGCAGAAAAAGAACCCGAAGCACCAAGTGTGATGGATGGGTTTTTGGTCGGTAATGTTCTCCAGCAAAAGCTCCGGGCCTTTATCTGGGCGATAATCGGCAGCAAAGCTTCCATGATCTCTTTTTGTCTTCAAGAATTTCAACTCAAGCAGAAGAAGAATTATCGCCAGTCATGTCATCATTCATTCGACGCGTCTTGTTGGAAGGATTATTCTTCTTTTTTTATTCTTGTTATTATTCTTTATAGAATTTTATTTCTTTGGTATCCAGTTGTTATTATTAGAGATAGCCTTCTTCAAGGCTAATTTTTATTGTATGCTCGCAGGGAAATGGTTAATGCGACCCAGTCCTCGATGTATTTTTAAAAAAATATGCATTCTACACTAAAAAAAAGATGTTGTTTAGTGTGCAGGTTCGCAAACCAGATGGGTATGGTTGGCATGGTTGGTACGGAACAAGTTCGAGAACTCTCAACTTTATTGACACACGTACAAACACAAAACACATACAATAAGAGAAATACACTATTTAAAGACATATAAATATAGATTCGTGAAAGGATTCCATTTCTCAGCCGAAACCCTGATATTCAGCTACGCGCAGGATGCGCAAAATATACTTCCTCTTCAGAAGAGAGTCTGTAGGCCAATTAACCATTTCTCCTGAACATCATAAGGATGCAAGTACATTGGAGGAAACAAGGATACAGTTGCTATTAAGCCACAGTTCATTTTTCTTTATTATCTACATCAAATTTAATAACTACGTCAAGTTAATAAATGAACGTCAAATTTATAAAAAATTGGCTAACCGACAGATATTTCCATCCACAAAAAGATTATATTTTATATAAATTGATGAACTACAGATTTCACATAAATGAAATGATGAGTTTTCTCTTGACAGACACAATTCCATTTTTTTTTTTTCTGTGTTAATAGATCTATGGCAAATTTATAAGATTATCCAATCCGTCAAATATCTTCTTTCGTAAAAATATAACTAGAAAGTTAAGATTTTATATAAACTGATGAATTACAGATTACAAACAATAAATAACTCATCATTTTTCGTAATGATAAAATTCTTATCTTTATTCTTAATTAAGTGTGCAGTGATCGTATTTATATTTCAAACAAACTACATTATAACTGTAATCATTAAAATGCGCATTAGATTCCGGTAATCAAGAAACGTTAACAATAGGTGTACCTTTTCAAATTAATGAATCTGAAAAGAATCTTAAAAGTTAAAAAAAATAAATAAATAAGGGATTTGAGATAAATCGAACAAAAGGAATGCAACCATCGTCTTAGATTTAATGTTTAAAACATTAGTCGATGCATCCACTACAAGAAAGCCGTGATTGTGGATACACATCATGTGATTAATTTGACAGGGGTTGGATTTCACTTCGTTCGTTTTAAATGTAAATGAAAAGCTAAACATAGACTCGGTTCCAACAAATAACAGTTCTTAACAAGAAAGAATAGTTGCAAATGAAAAGGAGTTTAATTTGGAAGCAAAGCGAATAACGAAAAGTTTTACCAATTGTTCAATGTTACGTATAATGCTAATTAACATGTTTCTGAATGTTATAATTGTAACGTTGACTAAAGTCGGTGTTTAGTGACATGAGGTTTTAAACTTCCAGTTTAGTTTATTCATCGGTTTTTACAATAAAATAAGGATGTCAGAAATATGCAGAAGCCATTGTTTTGTGCGACTGAAAATAGATTACGATTACAGACGTAATAGCAAAATATTTCTTTTAAAAATTCCCAAAAGTCTAGTTATTTACTTATTTATTGTCATATTTTATCCACTCCTATTAGGATCCTTGGTTAGGATATTTAGGTTTGATTAGGATAGATTAGGATTGATTAGGATATTTAGAATATTTATTGTTATATTATGATAATTTTATATTTTTTGTTAGTTTATGTAAAATTTTATTTGAATCAATTCTGAGTAAATGCTTAATATTATAAACAGAATTATCAGGATAGTAAAATTCATGCATATTTCTAAGCAAACTAAACAATAATTGATTTTTCAATCATTTCAATTTTTTTTTGATTGATTGATTTTTTCTTTATGTTTCATAATTATATTTTATATTTACATTTTGCATTATGCGAATATTATATTTTTTGTTATTTTAAGTAAATTTTTATTTGTATCATTGTTGAATAATTGTTTACAGTTATAAGTAGAACGATCTAGATAGTAAAATTCATGCATATTTCTAAAGAAGCAAAACAAAGTTTGATTTTTTATTTTCTTTGTGTTTCATATTTATATTTTACATTTTGAGAATTTTATATTTTTTTATATTTTATGAAAAGTTTTATTTGTTATCATTTCTGAGTAAATGTTTAAAGTTATAAATGAAACTATTTGGATATTAAAAACTATGCATATTCTAAATAAGCTAAGCAATGTTTGATTTATCATTTTCTTTATAATACTTTTTCTTTAGAAAATAATTAAATGCTGGGTGAATATAATATTATTTATCACTCAAAATATATATCAAATATATTTTTATATTAAAACATATACTTTCCAACTAATATACGTGTCATACTTATTTTTTTTTAAATAACAATTTTATATATTTTATTGAAAGATCTAATATGTAAATTATGCTGTTATGATCCTCTTAGATAATTAGAAACGGGGAAGAATGCGAAGTGTTTCTCTTTTTAGCCTTCCCAGATTCTCAAATAATGATACAATATTAGAGTTTTGTTCATATATAACATAACATACACTGCGTGAAAAAAGTAGAAGGACATTAGATTATTTTTGATAAATGAATAATGACGCATTTTTTAACCAATTAATTTATTCACAACGTTTTTACATGCAGATACCTGTATTTAGACGGAACAAAAAAGTACACAATTAAAGAAAAAGTATACTTAATAAAAAAATTGGTTTTAACGATCTCATGATCTGTGAAAAAAGTAGAAGGACACTTCTAAAAAAGAGGTGTACTATATAAATTAATATGGAATTCTTTTCCCGTTGCCACGAATTACTTCGAAGATCCTATTTAGCATCGAACTGTATAAAGATTGAATTTTTGTTTGGCAAAAATTGTCCCATACAAAGTTTAATGATTTCTGCAGCTCAGCCACAGATTCACACTGCTTTCCACCCTCTTAAATACGACGTGCAACCATTTCCCATATGTTCTCTACAATGTTGTGATCAGGACTTTTAGCAGGCCAATCTAGAAGTCGAACATTGTTTGCTGCAAACCAATCTTTAACACCATTTGCAGTGTGAATTGATGCTCCATCTTGCTGTAAAATCCAGTCATCTCCTCCTAACTCAGTGCCATACGGGAGAAGATTTGAGTTTAGAGTCTGGATGTAGTCTGTATGGTTCTGTCTATCATTTAGAAAGACTAAACTTGTCCTGCCTCCATAGCCAACTGCTAACCATACCATTAAACCACCTCCTCCCATCTGTCGAGTAGAATAAGTTTCTTCTTCAATACCAAGACAGTGCCAATAGTACTGATAACCATCTGGACATCCAAATTGAATTTTTTCTCATCGGAAAATATAACTGAGGTCCATTCTGAGCTCCAGAACATGTGGTCTTTAGCACACTGCAGTCGGTTCTTCATGTGTTCTTCATTCCACTTCGGATGGTGCATCCGTTTTTTGAAGACGAACTTTTTCGAGCGTTTTATGTAGTTATAGACAGTTCTTTTGGTTACATGTGTATTCCTGATTGAAATTGCGCCTTGCCGACACTTCCACCAGTCTTTTTGAGTTCACGAATGATTTTTCGTTGATCACGTTGGGTGAGTTTTTTTGTTCTTCCTGTCTTCTTTTTTCTTCTGTCATTTTCAGGGTTTCTTATGAAGTTCGAAACAGTATTAGGACAGATTCGTAGTTGCCGTGCAATCTCTCTCACACCTTTGCCTTCATTTTTATAGGCAACTATTTGGCCCTTCTGAAACTTACTTAAGGGTATTCCTCTGGGTATCCTAAAACCAACAAAAACTATGAATTTCTAGCTAAATATTTTATTCTTGTTAAAAAGGAATTAAAAGAGAAAAAAAACACTTACCTATAAACAATCCAACAGCTTCTAAATAGATTTTTTTGGACGTGTCCTTCTACTTTTTTCACACACCCAAAGTTATTAAATATTGCATTCCTAAGTTAAAATAGTGGTAAGTAAAAAAATCTCATTTAACTCTCACCTAACGTAAATTAAAACTCTAACAAAACAACTCTCTATAAAAATCAGGTCAAAAGCAGTAAAATAAAAGCATATTGTACAAAAAAATGACCGTCCTTCTACTTTTTTCACACAGTGTATATTCTACATAGCATTATCCATTGTTCCCAGGTATGCATACAACTTTAGACGTGTAGCCTAAGCAATGGAAATATGATTGATTTAATGATTGGGCAAAACTGTTTTCGCCGTTTTCAATTTTATTAAATTAATATATATATATATATATATATATATATATGTGTGTGTGTGTGTGTGTGTGTGTGTGTAATAAAACACACCACTCAATAAGTGTCTTATCTGACGAATATATGGTAACATTGTTGACAGACAGATATTATTCCTCGATAGAAGCCGCCTTTAAAAGATGCATGTCAAAATGTCATGACATTCTGCTGAATAATTTACAGGTCACAGTGGTTTAGTGTCCCCAGTTTTGTCATTTTCAAAACAATAGATAAAAAAGAATTTCGTGTGTTGATTAAAATTGTTTTTGATGGGGAAAAATACCGTTGAATCCAAACAGTGGCTTGATAAGCGTTATGGAGACTCTGCGCCAGGGAAATCAAATATTATTGAATGGCATCTGAATTTAAATATTATTGACTGGCATCTGAATTTAAATACTATTGACTATCAACTATTATTAACTAGTATCTGAATTTTCATATTTAAACGCTGCCGTAAAAACACAGAAAATATTAAAGAAAATCCACAAAATAATTTTAAAAGACCTAAAGTGAAGTTGCAGGAATAGCCGACACTTTAAATCTATTAAAAGGTAGTGTGGGTACAGTTTTACACTAAAATTTGAACATGTATAAAATGCTTTCGAAGTGGGTGCTCGTACAGCACCAAAAACCACAGAGCGTATAGTTTTCAGAGGCTGCTTGAAGGTATTCAAGCGATATGAGAAGAATTTTTTCCACCGGTATATGACAAAGAAAGAAGCATGGATCCACTACCACACACCTGAATCAAAATGATCGTCAGAAGAGTGGACAGCAGCCGGTTTAAGTCGTCCAAAGCGAGTAAAACCCCAAAAGGTTATGGCATCCGTATTTTGGGAACTTCATGGTATTTTGTTCATACTCTATCTTGAGAAAGAAAAAAATTATCAATGGCGAATATTACAGGGCATTATTCGATCGATTGTGTGTAGAAATTAAGAAGAAAGGTCTCACATGCAAAACAAGAAAGTTATGTTTTAGCAAATCATTCCTCTTGTCATAAGTCGATAAAAACAATGGTTAAATTGAATGAAATACGTTTCGAATTGCTTTCCCATTCACCGTACTCTCCAGATCTGGGCCGCAGCGATTTCTAGTATTTTGCAGACAACAAAAAGATTCTCTAGAGAAAGAAATGTGGCTCAAATGAAGCCGAATTTGCCGAAACTGAGGACTATTTTTAAAGCAAAGGCTAATCGTTCTATAAAAAAAGCATCGAAAAGTTAGAGGAGCGTTGGAGGGAATGTATCTCTCTGGAAGGACAGTATGTTGGCGAATAAAATTGAATTTCTAAAAAAATTGTTAGGTAGACCGGAGACTTATTGCATCATGTGTTGTAAATATATATATATACACTGAAGTGACAAAAGTCATGGGATACCTCTTAATATCGTGTCGGCCCTCCTTTCGCCCGGCGAAGTGCAGCAATTCGACGTGGCATGGACTCAACAAGTCATTGGAAGTCTTCTGCAGGAATATTGAGCCATGCTGTCTCGATAGACGTCCATAATTGTGAAAGCGTTGATGGTGCAGGATTTTGGGCACGAGCAGACCTCTCGATGATGTCCCATAAATGCTCGATGGGATTCATGTCGGGCGATCTAGGTGGCCAGATCATTCGTTGGAATTGTCCAGAATGTTCTTCAAACCAATCGCGAACAGTTGTGGCCCGGTGACATGGCGCATTGTCATCCATAAAAATCCCATCGTTGTTTGGGTACATGAAGTCCATGAATGGCTGCAAGTGATCTCAAGTAGCTGAACATAAGCATTTCCAGTCAATGTTCGGTCCAGTCGCACCAGAGGACCAAGTCCATGCCATGAAAAAACAGCCCACACCATTACGGAGCCACCACCAGCTTGAACAGGGCCTTGCTGACAGTTTGGGTCCATGGCTTCGTGGGGTCTGCACCACACTCGAACCCTACCATCAGCTCTTACCAACTGAAATCGTGACTCATCGGACCAGGCCAACGGTTTTCCATTCATCTAGGGACCAACCGATATGCTCACGTGCCCACGAGAGTCGCTGCAAGCGATGTCGTTCTGTCAGTAAAGGCACTCGAGTCGGTCTTCTGCTGGAACAGCCCAAGAAAGTCAAATTTATCCGCACCGTTCTAACAGACAAGTCCCTTGTACGTCCCACATTGATTTCTGCGGTTATTTGACGCAGTGTTGCTTGTCTGTTAGAATTTACGACTCTTTGCAGACGTCGCCGGTCTCGGTCGTTAAGTGCAGGCGGTTGACCACTGCGCTGTCCATGGTGGGATGTTATGCCTGAAATTTCATACTCTCAGCACACTCTTGACACAGTGGATCTGGGAATGTTGAATTCCCTAACGATTTCCGAAATGGCACGACCCATGCGTGTAGCTCCAACTAACATTCCGTGTTCAAAGTCTGTTAATTCCCATCGTGCGGTCATCATCACGTCAAAACTTCTTCACATGAATAACTTGAACAGAAATGAAAGCTCTGCGAAAGCACTGCGCCTTCATACCTGTTCTACGCGATGCTACTGCCATCTGAAAATTTGCATATTGCTATATATATATATATATATATAGATAGATAATATTCTTTCTTATATACTGTATATCAATTCTTTCATATTTCCAATTAATTGTAACCAGTATTATCTCATTTCCGTTAACATGTCCTTTTCCTCATATCTATTGTTATTTTTTGATTGACATCTATTCATGTGTAAATTATAGTAATTTTTCTGTTTTATTTCACCGTCTGATATTCCAAACATTAGTGCAAAAAAATACATTTTTTTAAATATTTTATTAAAATATAAACATTTGATTTTGATTTGCTTGATGTTAACATTTAAAAAACTGGTTAAATGTCTTATATTTACATTATGAAACAATTTTCGTATGATAATTAATTGTTGCTAATCATCATCAGTGGCGCAACAGCCCCATGATGGGCCAAGGCTGATCTGCCAGTGGTAGATTTCGCGACAGGAGACGTTTTTGTTTTTTATAGTGTAGGATTGTCAGCCCTTCGGGCAACGCTCTACTATCATGATAAACCGGCAGCTACAGTATAAAGTCGATTCCGAACCACTACAAGCATCCATGCCTCTGTCAGGAATCGAACCCTATACCTGTGGCACCAAGCTCCCGAGAGCTAACTGTTGCTAATACCTTATTATTAATTAAAAAAATATCGTCATCGTCAATATTGTTTATTACATTATTGTATTATATATATACGCTATAAAATATTCCTTCTTATTTATTACATATTGCACATCATCTCTTTCATTTTCCCCATTAATTATAACCAGTATTCACACCCCTCATTCACGCTAACAGTTATTACCTTAAATGTCTATAGATATTTTTTTCTTTATATTATTTTAAATTATATAGATTATGTTATACATAATATTCTAAAAGTATTTTACACGCCAGCTCATTTATTATCTTTTCACCTGCGTATAAACATCGGAAAAAATTTCAAAAGCTGTCAAACTTCGTTTTAGATTGAAATTCCTGAACCCGTATATTTTTTTAAATAAAAAAAATATATCTGCTTTGCGTTTAAATGGATCCTGGATCTTTTCCAACGCAATATCGACTTTTCGGTATTCCCCCCTACTTGTTTCTTTTCATCTGACATTGCTAGCAGAAAACCATTTCAAAATGTTTCTCTTTTTGAAAGGAGAAGATTTTTTTTTAAAGCGCGTGAAATCATTTGGCTGTGGTTTAGATTTTTTTATTTACCATTTATCGGAAATTTCCAACGGTTGCTCTGGTTAATAAATAATAATGTGTCTGCTCTTTTCTAAAACTAGCATGTCTGCTCACAATAGACTTGGATGAAGAAAAGTATTTCTGGATAATCAAAAGCAAATCTGGTTTCCATATCCCTTGTTTGGTTTATTTGTTAAGACATATGCTAAGTGTTTTGGAATGGCTTTTGGTCACAAACACTGTTACCAATATGGGCAAAGTATAGAAATTGGATAGACTATTTAAATGAATAATATAAATTTCAATGTTCTATATTTATGTGATGACTAGCACTGCGGGGCTTGGTGCTACAGGTTTCGTGTTCGTTTCTCGGAGGAGCATAGGTGATATTAGTGGTCTAGAATCCACTTTAAACCATAATCCACATTAAACCATCCTGGTTTATTATGGCTATTACCATTACTACTAGTACACCACACCACTCCACATCGCTGTACCTAGAGCTGAGTTGCCCTAATACAGTTTGGAAATTATATGGGCCAGAATCCTGTTTGGTCTAACGGTCAGCTGTCATATGAGACCGGGGCCAACAGGTTCAAGTGGATTCCGAACCACTATAAACAACCATGGCACCGCCGGAATACGAACCAGAAACCTGTGGTACTGAGCGCCAGAGCGCTATTCACTTGGCCATCAGAACCTACTGGTTTATTATGACTGTAGAATGTTACCCCTTAAAAAGAAGATCTCTATTTTCGAAGTTTACCAATAGGTAGAAGTCCTTGTTCCACATTGGGTCATTTCAAAATGTTTCTCTTTTTGAAAGGAGATTTTTTTTAACCTGCGTAAAATCATTTGGATGTGGTTTAGTTTTTTTATTTACCATTTCTTATCCGAAATTTCCAACAGTTGCTTTTAGTTTGGTTACAAACACTGTTCCAAGCATCAAACAATCATCATTTAGTTTCATATCCATTAGACATTCTAGTCTCGAAATCTCCCCGTAGGTAGACAACCTTAGAAGAAAAAGTTTTATTTATTTTTTATTTTTTTTAACTCTCGTGAAATCATTTGGATGTGGTTTAGACCATTTGTCACAATGAGTTCAAATTTGAACTGAAGATACTTGAAGGAGAGGGAATCAGTACGGCATCAAAAAGATTCAAAAGTGTATTAATAGATGGCGCTGTAAGCGGCAAAAAAATGAATTCGTGTGCCAGTGTTATTTTGAATCGAAATTCCAACGTATTTGGCATAGCGGTGAATATGAAACCATTTTTAGTATTCAATGTGCTTGATTGGTTCAGTTTTTTAACGAATAAAAGGACTTTCAAGTCAATCAACATTTGTCGCACTGTTAGTGGAAAGCCCATCCACCACGGCAAGGAAATAACAATTTGGATGGGAAAATTGGTGGAATTGTTTTTGGAATTTTTTGATGCCATACTGTTTCCCCTTTCTTCAATTATATTCAATTCAAATTTGATCTCATTGGGACGAGTGGTTCTTTTTTTACAGCATTCTGAAAGTGGGACTTTAATTATAATTACAATGTATATTGTTATAAACACCTCTTTAATAATATCACCATTAAAAGTATAAAATACACATATGTATGTCTTGCTAATGAAATACATAATTGCAAATTTTTTAATGTAAACCATCTAGAAATCACAGAAAACAATACAATGCCCATAGACAGCACAGAAACACATCCTCCCAAATATTTCTGTATGGAAATTAAAACATAGCGGGTACAATTAATAATCTGTTGAAACAATCATTTTCCGGAATAGTTTTGGGGCCAAATTTAAATGTCTGTCTCCTTCCCCCCCGCCCTCGGAAATGGCTCGTCCCGTGGCATTTAACAGTGCCCACTTCTGCCTAAATATGATGATGAGATTTCGCAAGGTGATGCGCCTGCTGGAACTCGCGGAATGTCCGAGGAACGCGCTCTCATGTTGGGCTAAAAGGGGAAATGGGTGAAGGGACTCATTACATCCTTTTGTAAGGGGAGATTTATCTAGGAAATTCCCCCATTCAGAGATTTCCGCGTGTCTGGGTATTCGGATTTTAAAGGAATCGTTCTTCACGGAACTTGCAAATGTTTTGGAGTAGTTAGAAAGGCATGCCAATTCGTCCACTGTTTTGGTACCAAACAAAGTAAAGGGTTGAATTATTCCTCTACTGGATATTTAGCAAAAACATAATTACTTTAAAGCTTTGGGTAGTTTTTTTAATATGTTTTACTAAATATATATACTTATGTATTTAGTATATACAAAATATATATGTATATATATAGTTTGCGTATCAAAATATCTTATACAAAATATCATGTGCATGATAGCTTTAATATTTCAACTATATCTCTATAATTATTAGTGTAACGTCTCGATCTATATTTGATATATAACGGCTTGAATGAACTTTGGACACAATGAAATAAAAAATTAAAAAATATATTTTATCGGAAGTGTGCGATTAAATGACAAATGGAGTTCACTTCAGAATCTGTGATTTTCAGAGTTCTCGAGTCTACTTCTAATTAAATTGCCTAGTTTGCGGCAGACCTCAGTTATCACACGGTGTGATACACGAAACCATATAGGGTTCAGTTTGAAACACAGGCGGAAATTCCAGCCTATTTAGTCACTTCAGAGAAAAAAAGAAAAAAAAGAACTTTTGGTCGACTCATCGCAGAACTCTCTATCTTATTCGACAAAAATATCCGTTGAAGATGATCCGTCAAAAGAAGGGATTAGCTTCGCTCATCTCTGATTGGAGTAGACATTTTTTAGTTCGTTCACGATGTTTAGATTCTCCATTCTTCAGTTCGTTTACGCTTTCAAGTACTTTTGTTTTTGTTAAATATTCAGTATTGGAATAATTAAATTCCCGATGAAACAACTCATGGCATAGGTCATATTCAATCTGTATTTGTTTCGACCAGTGAAGGTAGCACATACATTTGTTAATTTCCTGAGTCTCATTACACATGATACCAAATATCTGCTATCAGATTTGAGTGACAGCTTGTTCACATTAATACAAAACATTAATCGCCTGTAATGTAACTACCCACAATACTGCTTGTCTTCTGTCAAAGTTGAGGTTATTATTATATGCTTGTCAAATAACATACATTTCTATCTCCTGGGAATGAAATGCTATAACACTTCCCGTGAGAAAAAAATGCTACATTAGATATGTTTAAGTTGGAGAATTTTTCCGAATTGAAATGCATCAATTTAAATGGATATAAAGTATTAAGGTTAATCAATAATTTTTTGGTGTTGAATTTTTTTATCATATTTTATTTGATGGCAATTTTTAAATAAAATGATTGATTGGTTTTATCAATAACTTTAGATTATTAAAAATTTATAATTTTTGATTACTTTTGAATTAATAAATTGTTTTCGTTGCATTTTTGATAGTTTTATCATTTGATATTTGAATTCTGTGAATATGAACTTACCATTACAAAACTAGCGTTTAAAATGAATATTTGATTCTAAAGGCTCGTGCTCACCAAGGCGAGAAGATGCAAGCGAAAAAATTTGACCAATCACTAGCCTCACCGCGGTCGCCTGAAATCGATTTGCAGTCCGCCGCTTGGAGTTGCCCAACTTTCAACTCGAAGCGGTTTTTCACTAGGTGTTTTGCTATTTCTGACGTTTCGCTGTGAAGGGGTCGAAAAAATTTTGTCGCTTGCCTCTTGAATCTTCACGTCTCTCGCCTCGGTGGGAACGAGCCTTAAGCTTTCTCAATAAATTCAAAAATAGTCTGTGGGAGTTTTTCTTTTTTCTTTTGGATTTGATCGAGTAATCAAATTGTGGCAAAAATTAATTTTATTATATTTTTAAATGTGTAACCTTATACATTATTATTATATAAATTTTTGTTTAATTTTAAGATATGAGGATGAAACATTTAAAAATCAATTATTTTATGCGAATTTTTAATCAAAGTAAATAAATCCTTTAAAAAAAAAATCATCTAACTTGCAATGGCAATTATGGTACTTAAGTAATTCATTTATCATTTTAAAGGCCTTAAAACTGCCCTTTTAATCACTAAATGTTTATTCAAAATTGAAAAACCTACAAAAAGTTTATTTAAATTTTTCGTGACTGCAGCTAATGCAATTTGTTTGTTAATTAATGTCAATATTTAATTATTTAAATGATTTACACTCAATTATCCCTGATAAATTTAATTATGTTAATTATACATAATGTTACACTAATTAGAAAACTAGATAAATTAAAAATGCAATTGAATATAAATAAGTTAATTATTCTGTCTTTAATACCCAATGCAGATTAAACACAAGAATTTATAAAAAAACTACTAAATTTATATTAAATTATACAGTGAGCAACAGTTTTATTTACATTGATAGCTATAAATTATCACTAGATTTATAAACTTAAAAACATTCTATTTATTCTACTTAGTAATGCATTCTTGATCATTTGATCCGCATGTTATTTAGTAAATAAATTAGTTTTAATTCATCTTGTAGTTAGATCGAAGACATCAAAGACTTTCGCCAAAACATGTTTACATTAAATATTAAAAGAACCTAAGTAGTTTATTTTAAATTAAAAGGGAGTTTATATTTATATTTTTATTTGAAAGTTTAATCCATCAATCTTATTTAAGTTTCAGACATCTTAAGCATTTTGGATAAATAATGTCCTTCAAAAATTTTTTTTTGTTCTAATGCAGCTGGCAAACACTTAGACAGCTAGGTCTGCACAGACGTACTCACTTTGCATTACCCAGGGGGCGCGTGTAACTTGAAGATAAGCCACGGACGCGGAGTAACAATGCCCCCGCAACGCTCTACGATCCTATTAGGACTGGGACCTACGGTTTTAAAGTGGATTCCGAACCACTACAAACATCCATGGCCCCACCGGGACTCGAACCAGAAACCTGTGGTACCGAGCGCCAGCGCGCTAGCCACACGGCCATTCAGGCCCTCCTTCAAAATAAAATACGCATTAATTCTTTACATAACATTATGGTATATTAATTTAGAGAATCTCAAAAGGTATAACAAGGTTATTTCCGAGTGCTCCTTGTGGTATTCCAGAGAAATATGTGCAAAACATAAAAATAAATTTAGTTACAATTTTCCTTGTCAGTTTTCCTACACAAACATTTTCCATAACAAACACCTGACCATACTGGTTGCCTTTTTTTTCTGTTGTTGTTGTTTTTACTAATCCCCCATGGTTCAGGAAAACCTACAGCAGGTCCAAAAGACCCCGTCGCATGCCACTGGTCCATGGCTAAAGGTAATATGTAGCTTTACTTTAGCAGTGAACTACGAGGGTTGAAGACTGACTAAATTTCAAGACAACGCTCTAAGTTCATATTAGACTAGGACCTAGGTTTAAAGTGGATTCCGAAACACTAAAAATATCAGAGGCACCTTCGGGAGTCGAACCCAAAACTTGTGGCACCGAGGACTAGGCTATCGGCTATTCAGGCCTGCTGTTTATTTCTTCTTTCTTCACATAAAAAATCGCCAAACCACAATAATGCGCCAAAAAAGGTTTCCGAAAAGCTAGGTATGGTAATTTCCATGGTTGGTTACTAGCAGTGATAGGGTCTATGTGTCGCTTTTCATTGGCGCTTCTGAGACTGTCTGTAAGTAGCAGACTGTGAAATTGATCATATGGATATAAAACTGCGAGACGTTATATGTATATTCAGAAATTTATATATAATGCACATTCAAAAGATACCATCCATTACAAACAACTGACTTTACTGGCTCACTTTACTACTGACTTCCCATAAAAAGTCGCCAAACTGCAATAATGCGCCGAAGACAGTTTCCGTAAAAATAAGAGAGGTAACTTCCATGGTTGGTCACTAGCAGTGCGATTTTTAATGTCAAAAACTTTCCATTGGGACTTCTGAGACCCCGAAATCTGTAAATAGCAGACTGTGAAATTGACCATCAGGATATAAAACTTTGATTAGTTAGATTTGTCAGAAATTTGTATACTTATAATATATATATACATATAATATACTTTGTACATATAATATATATATTTACATAATAATAATAATAATAATAATAAAATAATAATATATAAACTATTTGTATTTACACAAATGTTTGTATATTTTTAAATGTATTCAAACTTTAAAAAGTTTAGGAATCACTGTATTAAATTAAGTGATTATGTGTTATTTGACAAAATATAAAAGATTATTAACGATAATGTTATAATGGTACTTAAATATTTTAATTTTAATAAATATGTAATGTTTAACCATTGTTGATGTTATTCATTTTAGGGCCATTCTGTGTTCACAATTGAAGATACATACAAAATTGATAAACTACGTTCCAGACCACTTGATATTGAAGAAAAGGACCAAGATAACAAATCCATTGGTAAGAATGTCAAAATTATTAATTTATTGTTTAATGGTTATACTGAATTTATACAGTAAATTATACAATACAATTTTACAGAATTATTATGTAACTAAATTATGTTATGGAATGTAATTATACAGTGCAATTTTTAATTTTAATTTAAAAATAATCTTGTAAGAATTTAATGATAATAATGAAAAAAGCATTGAAAACTTCTGATAAATAAAATATTTACAAATAATGAAATTTGAATTTTTGGCATTTTTTCTTTGTCCTAAAATTAAACTGAATTAATTATATTGTATAAGTTATTGAATTGTTAATGTTTTTTGCTGTAAAAGTCATATGATTGTTGAAGTTAGTTTATTTGAAACAGTTTTTGAGAAATTTTGACTGTAGGATTGATAGTAAATCTCTCAAGTATTTCATTTGTTCAATTTAGAGCAAATTAATTTTTATACAAGTACATACGTTTTCCCCCTATAAAGTCATTTTTTAAGAAAACTTGGAAACTGTATACATATAATATGTTGGATATATATTTTAATGCCTACTATAATTGATAAATTAGTTTCGATTATACTAAAAAATAAAATTAGTAGCACCAAATCCTCAGTCCCGTAATTAATAAGTATGTAATTGCATAAATGCATCCCTTGATATGTGTATGTAACATTCTTTACAAAATTCGACTAATTAAAACAGTGTAAAATTTCCTGTATTTCATTAATACGTATTGTGTACAACACCTCAAAAACGAAATTAAAATTACAAGATTGCGAGTGTATGCAGAATAATAAAAAAATTTGGTTAAAATACTTCCTAAAAAATTCAAATAAGTTTATAATCGCCTCTAAATTCAAAATGATTTTGGTACAGTATTATTTGTTCTTATAAATAGGATTAAGTATTCTAATCATCCTTCCTTTAATTCTTAATAGACTTTACAAAGTTAGAATTATTGAAATAGTGTTCAAAATGGCATTTACTTTAATAACACATTGTATACAATTTCCAGAAATGAATTAAAATTACAAAGATCGCGATTGTATACAGGATAATGAAACAAATTAATTTGCTTTACAAAATTCTTTCTTACATAAGCAAATATTCGAATTGAAACTAGATTAAATCATTTCATAAATATGCTTAAACTACTTTAATAACACATAAAAGGGAGGATGATTAGAATTACTTAAAAGTTAAAAACTACACTAAATTACATGCACTTATATAACAAAATTGCATGAAATGAAAAGTATTAAAACCATCAACAGCTCCGAATCCGTGAAATGGCAAAACGTGTGATATGCAGAAGGGGAAATTACATCGCTTGATCTGTGGGTTCAACATTTATTATTCCAATTTGCAAAATTGGAATAATTAAAGTGGGAAATACATCTGTATACAATAGTATACATCTCCTCAGACATTAAATTAAAATTACAAGGATTGAGATTGTATACAGGATAATAAAACAAATCAGGTTAATTTCACGAAATACTTTCTTACGGAAGCAAATAAAATTAGAATTCCAACTATATTAAATTCATGGATAAATATGTTTAAAAGTACTTAAGATTTCGTAAACAATATAATGTATTCCTCAAAATTGCATTGCGAGAAATATATTCTGAATAATTCTGAACATTCTTTATAAATTTGGAGTAATTTAAAAAAGTACAAAATTTCATTTACTTTAATAGATATAGCATTATATAAAATCTCCATATATTAAATTAAAATTACAAGGATTGAAATTGTATACATGAAAATAAAACAGACTACTTCATTTCACGAAATACTTTCTTAAAAAAGCAAATAAAATTAAAATTGCAATTATATTATATCCTTTGATAAATATTTTTATGAGTACTTAGGATTTCGCATATAATATTATTTATTGCTCAAAATAGAATTGCGAATAATACATTTTGAATAATTCTAAACTATTTTTACACTTTGGAATTCTAAACATTCTTTATTGCCTGAACAATATGAAATTCCAAACAATTTTGATACTTTGAAAAGTCTAAACAATTTTTCCACTCTGAAAGTCTAGAAAATCTTAAATTTCTGAACAATCTGAAACTCTGAACAATATTAATCAAGTGAGAGATAGTTTCAACTTCTTGAGCAGAAAACCAGAAGACGCTTCACCAAGAAGTTGCTGCCGGTGTACTTTTCTATTACTTCTGCATCCGTCCAAGTTTCGTTCCTGCATTTCCGTTGCATACATTCCCGAATTTTACGCATGACTTCTGCACTCGGCAGTTATACCATTTCCCTCAAGTTAAGATCTCCCGGTCCCAGCTGCGGGGCTCATTTCTAAAGGGCAGAATTTAAATCTGAAAGGGGGACAGCTCGGTTTCATTTCGGAATATTTCATTTCGCATACGAATTTATAGAGCGGCCACAGGAGTTATTGCCTCCAAGCTGTGTCTATTTTCGGAATCCCTGGCGCGTCGAAAACTTGGTCGAAGAAGGTCGAGTCTCTTAATCGACCTCGTCTTTTGTATTGGCATGGGACATTTATTGAAATGTCATTCCACCCGGGCGCAAAAATCTAGAATGATGGCTCCCCAACTGATCAATGGGTTGACGTGATCTTTAATTCCGGAATGCATGAGGATCTCACAAAGTTGGCAGTAAAGTGTTTGATTCATAACAAAATGCTGGTTTTCTCTCTAACTGATTTTGATATATTGTGACTATTTTAGATTAATTAATTTAATCCACAATTAAATAAAAATTATCAATTTCTTATTATTAGCCATTTAAAATTAATTTATATGTGGATTCAAATTACTGCACTAAATTATTATTACATGCACCAATTTAAATCATACCGAATTACACCTATTTCAATTACAAACTATTACATTAAATTAACCCCTATTAAATTACATTAATTCATAAAAAGATGCTGTTTTTATTTCCTAACTGTTTTTGATATATTGTGACTATTTTAGAAAAAAATAACTTAATCCAAATTTAAATAAAAAAATATTAATCTCTTATTATTATCCATTTAAAGTTAATTAATACATGGATCCAAATTACTACACTAAATTATTATTACACACCAATTTAAATTATACACAATTACACCTATTTCAATTACAAATTATTACATTAAATTCACACCTATTAATTTACATTAATTAGTGGCACACCTACATACAGTACGACACATTAACACACATGCATTAATTAGTGACACACCAACATTAAATTACTATTGGAGCTAGGTTAAATTGCTATTGGAACTACATTAATTATACAATAGGGCCTGATGTTTACTGCTTTGAATTCAGAACCAATGATTGGAATGAACCTAGGTTTGAAAACTGATAAGATATTCCGAATCGATAACTTCCATGTCTATGAATTGGAGGAGTACGAAAATTCTGTAGACTAGAATGTCCTGCTGTTGGAATTTAGGAGAAGACGCCAGCAGCTAGGATCCCATCTCTGAATGTGATCATTCAAAGTTTCTGCGAAATAATGAGGTAGTATATAAAAACTAATATTGAGGAACTAATTTTTTTAATTAATAAATTATGTTGTTTAATTTAAGTCATATGTTTTTATCATATCACACAGTCAATTGGTTTGTTGAGGGCCCCAATTGAAATTCCGACAAGCAAACTGAGCCACATATTCAACTGACTACGTCCAGTTGAGCATTTGTGTTGGAAAATTTCTTCATTGAAATTTTGAACAAGGTAGTGAGTTAGAATAGTGTAGAAACAACTTTTGTGGATGTTTACAGTTTACAAAGTTATAGGGCACAAAAGTGAATCTTACATAAGAGGATCCCACAATGCAACTTGGGTAATGATGAATCTGCTACACACTCGCCATATCGTTGTGACTGATTGTAAAATTTGTGGGCCATCAAAGTGAATCTTGTATTGCAGGATCTCCTTCATGTAGCCTGGTCAATGATGAATCTCCTGTTCACCTATCGTGTCGTAGCGATTGATCTTAGAGTGGAATACATATAAAAACATTTTTTTTTTTTTTTTTTTTTTACGAAATTCGTATTCTTCTTGATAGTAATAATGATATATGGGTGGAAATTTTTTTCCTGGAGAATTTTAAGTTAGTAATTTCTATATAATTATATGCTTTATGGGAAAAATTTCAGAAAACCGACAAGTCTTTTCATGGTATTTTGTTATAAGTTTATTCATTTTTAAATATCTGTTAAGTGCATTTATTTTTTAAGCAGGTGTTTAGTGAATTAAGAATTATTTTAATTGACATTATTAATCACACGTTTTGAATTCTATCAATATTCAAAATAATTACGGTTTTGTATATTTAGTTAAATTATAAGATTTACTAATAATTCAACTCATTCTTTATTTATAGTAACAATCACCACTATATCATTAAGATAACCGGTAATTCGCTCCAGCAACTAACAAATACACGATTATTTTTATAAACCAAACTATCTCGGACATAAATAATAGAATCTGAATCTAATTATTTGTATAATAGAATCCCAATTTAAGTATAGAATCCTAATCTAGTTATAATTAATTTCTATTATAATTAATATTTTGTTTAAAATAAAAAATAATAATTTAAAATAACTTTAATTACGATTGTTTAAATTAAACTAAGCATGCATTATCTAGGCTTAGTTTCTGGAAAGAATTGCGAGAAATGTTAATCAAACTAAAGCTAACAATGATAGCCCAGATTAATGGTAATATTTTTGATTAATTTTTGTTCCATAGATGGTGTACTGAAGGAGACATTTCTGGAAGAAATACACCCACCCCTAGACAAAACAAAGGGAGATTGTCCAGACATTTTGAGAAATGAAAACAGCCTCTGTTTAACCACCTCAAAAGTGAGTTGGTACTCCTCTTTCTCTCTCTCTCTCTCTCTAATGGAATTCTATTTCAGAGACTTCTTGAAGAATGTGACAACCAACCTCAAAGATTATTTTTGCTAGGAAAAGAATTTTTAGACATCTCATTGTTAACCCCCTCCCAGAAATGAATGGAAGCACTCTCTCGTGAATTGATACTTCCGAAAACAATTTCACTTCCTTTTGTCTGAAATTTAAAGAGCAAAATAAATAAAGTATTTCACTACGGCGCAAAAGGGATGCATGCCACGAGCACAGAGATTATATTGTCATAAGACCCACTAAGCGTGCTGTTGTTACTCTAATGAATGCGCAGATTTAAATTCATTCTTGAATAATAACGTTGAGAACTGAATACTTGAATAACTAACAAGTTTTAGTTACATTAAAAATGAATAAGCATAAATTTTACATGATAATTAGCGTAGGTCTCCATGAATCTCTTATCAATATCAGAGTCTCTTCAGTAAATATAAGGGATTAAAGAGATCTCAACTTCCTATCAATGCATTATAAATTTAGAATATATATACAAACTAAAATTTCTGCGAGGTTATTGCATTTATATTGTTTAAAGCATGAAAATATATTTATATATAAAAAATCTATTATTAAATGCATAAAAGCATTTTTTACTATGCATTATTAACACCATCGTTCATAAATTGCATATTTTTATGTGATAAAATCCTTCAGCAATAATAATAACTATAGTCTTTAAAAATTTATTAAATGCATAAAACCATATTTTTATTATCCAATAATAATACTATAGTTAGTTCACATTTTTATATGATGAAATTCTTCAGAAAAAATAATAATTCAACGTTTTAAAAATTTATTAAATGTGTACAACCATATTTTTACTATGCTGCATTAATGACATCGTTAATTAATTGCACATTTTAATATGATGAAATCCTTCAGAAAAAATAATAATTATCATTTTAAAATTTTATTAAATGCCTGCAACTATATTTTTATTATGATGTATTAATGACATTATTAGTTAAGTGAACATTGCTATGTAAAGAAATCCTTCAGAAAAAATAATATTTCAACGTTTTCATAATTTATTAAATGCCTACATTCTATTTTTACTATGCAGTATTAATGGCATCGTTAGTCTTTATGAAATCAAATCCTTCAGAAAAAATAATAATTCAACGTTTTAAAAAAATTTTAAATTCATACAACCAAATTTTTACTATGCAGTAATAATGTCAATGTTAGTAAAGAGCGCTTTTTTATGTAATGAAATCTTTCAGGAAAAATAATGATTCAACATTTTAAAAATTTATTAAATGCGTACAACCATATTTTTACTATGCAGCATTAATGACATCGTTAATTAATTGCACATTTTTATGTAATGAAATCCTTCAGAAAAAAATAATAATTCAACTTTTTGAAAATTTATTAAATTCGTAAACCCATATTTTTACTATCCAGTATTAATGCCACTGTTAGTTAATTACACATTTTTATATAACGAAATACTTCAGAAAAAATAATAATTCACAACTTTAAAAATTTATTAAATGTATACAACCATATTTATATTATGCTGAATTACTGCCATCGTTCGTAAATTACACATTTTTATATAATGAAATCCTTAAGAAAATAATAATTCAACACTTTAAAAATTTATTAAATGCCTACAACCATATTTTTGTTATGATGTATTAAACCATCACTACAAGTACACATTATTTTATAAAGAAATCCTTCAGAAATTAGAATAATTCAACGTTTTAAAAATTTATTAAATGCATATAACCATATTTTTACTATGTAATGTTAATGCCATAGTTAGTTAACTGCACATTTTTATAAGATGAAATCAAAAAATAATAATTCAATGCTTTCAAAATTTATTAAATGCGTGCAACCATATTTTTACTATGCAGTATTAGCGCTTGGCTTAATAAATTTATATCAATATTTGATAATACAAAACCCAGAGTAAATTTCGAAAAGATCATTTATATGTTTATTAAATTTTGTTAACATGGATATTATTAACATGCTTAATTTTATTAATAATACAGATAATTAATGTAATATATCCATATTGTTATAATATATTTATTCGTAATATATTCATACTATTATCCATATAAATAAGAAGTCATATTGATAAGAATGATTAATAATGAATATTTTTGGATTGTTTTGTCGGATAAATTATGCATTTGAATAGCGATGAAAATAATACTGAATAATAAATATATGTCATTGAGCGTTAGCTAATATTAAACAAATAAACAATTATATATTCATTCCTAAGAAAATAGGAAATACAATGCAATTTTAATGCACGTGTATTCTAAATTAACAATGCATAGAATGTTCAGACCATTTTAATTCCTAGAATTCCTTCAAATAACGTCATAAACAACGTCATAACTAAATTTTAATTGGCTTATATTATAATCTAATTCCAATCAATGAAATTCCTACAGCTAAAATATAAATGAAATTATCCTTAATATTTTATCTCAATACGAGTATATAAATGAAATATATATTTGCTTCTCCAATCTAAAAGAAAATTCTAAATTAACAATACATTGAATGGGCCTGAATGGAAGAGTGGCTAGCACTCTGGCGCTTGATACTACAGGTTTCGGGTTCGAGTCCCGGCGGTGCCATGGTTATTTGTAGTGGTTCGGAATCCACTTTAAAAAGTAGGTCCCGGTCCTAATAGGATCGTAGAGCGTTGCGGGGGCATTGTTACTCCGCGTCCGTGGCTTATCTTCAAGTTACACGCACCCCCTGGGTAATGCAAAGTGAGTACGTCTCTGCAGCACTTGCCTTAAGGCATCCAAAAAAAAAAGGCAAAAAAAAAACAATACATTGAATGCTCAGAAGGTATTAATTCCTAGAATTTATTCAAATAATTTCATAACTAAATTTTAATTGTTTCATATTCTAATTTAATTCCACCCAATCAAATCACTACGGCTAAAATATAAATGAAATTAGCCTAAATATTTTATCTCAGTACAAGTTTATAAATGAAATAAATATTTGCTTACAAATAGTTGCTTATTATATATATAGGCTCATTTTAATTCATAAATATGTTTAAAATTATAGTTGGCTGCTTAATTAATGTTAGTAAAAATACAAAATAAAGTTTCAAAAATTCAGTTAAAGTGGTACTCAAAAAAAGATTAAAAATACTACTAATAAAAAGTAAAATGCAAAATAAAAAAAATTAAAGTTAAGATTAAATTCGGTACAATAATTTACTCAAACTTCATAACTATATTCTATTAATTGGTTTATGTTCTAATTTAATTCCAACCTATGAAATCCCTACGGTCAAAATATAGATGAAATTAGCCTAAATAGTTTATCTCAATACAAATATATAAATGAAATAAATATTTGCTTTTCCAACCCTTGGGATGTCTGCCAACCAAGAACCCTTACGCCGTTTATATATGTATATATATCGTGAGACATGTATCTTCAATAAATGAAGCAGTTGAGTCATCCGCAAGGACACATTCTGATTTATGATGAATTTCTCTCCGTGTATTGATTGACATTCCCATAATTCATACACAGCAGAAGGGAAGCGCAGCGTTAGAGGAGATGGATTTGAGTTGTGTGACTCTTTCGGTGACGAATCGACGTGGCTGAGGCAGCGAAATTCCTATACCTTTTTATTTTTCTTCCCTTACAAGGCTTTGTGGCTTCGACTTCCGCGGGATTTCATTGGCTAAGGACACCATTTACGATCCATTTATTTTTCTGAATGAGGTCTCACCTGTCTCCCGTTCTTTGTTATCGGGGTTTAGTTGCGCCACAAAGCTGGGAAGGCAAAGGGTTTTTATTATTTTGAAGATTCATACTTTGGGCTTACATCAATATAAAGTATCTTCCAGAAGAAAAGTGCAAATCTACTATATCTATTTATTTTCTCTATGCTATCTGCAGTATCTATTAACAGTATTTATAAAATTTAGGTTTAAAAAATTAGCCACTATTAATAATTTACTACATTATCGTTTAAACGATGATAAAGTGATAAATGATTGATCTGATTTACAAAAGATAATTTATTTTCAAAATAATCTGAAAAATAAAATCTGAGATTATCTTTCATAATATTAAAAAACAAGCAACTTCAGTCCATTTTTCTAAGATACTTGCTTCCGTTTAAATATTTATGTGTTGTCTACGTTATTCTATTTATATTTTGATTTTATTCTATCTGTATTCTTTTCTATATTTTGTCGTTACTTCTTTAATTTTATTTAAATCTTTCATAATATTAAAGTCACAAGCAACTTCAGTTCATTTTTATTTCAAGATACCTATTTACATTTAAATATTTACTTCTTATCTATGTTACTTCTGTATATTTGACCATGTCGCTTAATTTTTATATAATATAACTCTGCAACGGTAATAAAAAATGGTGTTCGCTAAGTTTTATCAAAATAAATAATAATACTGTTTCGATCAGACTTATTTGAAATTCCTTGGTCATTTACAGAATATTTTCATGGGTCTTGTAAATTTCTTGTATTTTGTATCTATCAACAGTATCTTTAAAATTAAGGTTTAAAAAAATTTCTGCCAATAATTTAATTTTTAATTAAAAAATTATCTTTTATTATTTTATCATATTTTTTAAATTAAGCTTAAATATTAATTTATAAAATATGATAAAATAATAAAAGATTGATCTGAATTTTAAAAAGATAATATATTTTCAAAATAATCTGACAATAATCTAATTACTTAGATTTTCTTTCATAGTATGAAACAAAGCAAGCAACTTCAGTCAGCATATTTCCGATTTACTGACTTCCAGCTAAATATTTATGTGCTATCTGCGTTACTTCTGCATATTTGTCCATGTTGCTTAATTTTGATATAATATAACTGTGAAACATGAAAATAAAATCATTGTATCAGACTTCTTTGAAATTCTTTAGATATTTACAGAATATTTTTATAGATCTTGTGAATTTCTTGTATCTTGTATCCATCAACAGTATCTTTAAAATTTAGGTTTAAAAAATTTGCATCTCTAAGTAATTTATTTTAGCGTAATTTATAAAATGTGATAAAATGATAAATAATTGATCTGATTTACAACAGATAATTTATTTTCAAAATAATCTGAAAATTTAATTACTGAGATTATAATTCATAATAAATAACAAACAACTTCATTCCGTTTTTTCAAGATACTTACTTCCACTTAAATATTTATGTGTTATCTACGTTACTTCTCGATATTTCCCATGTTACTTCATTTTTAAATAATATAACTCTGAATCATACAAAAAATAATTGATTTTAAACTATAAATAAAAGATGATTCCTGTTATGTTTTACCAAAATAAATAATAATGCTGTTTCAATCAGATTGCTTTGAAAATCTTTAGACATATGCAGAATATTTTCATAGATCTTGTGAATTTCCTTAAATTTCTAATTTGATTTAAATCGATGATGTAAGTTAATTTGATGAGTCATTCCCGTTCTTAGCAACATGTCTTCAAATTTCATTTTATAATAATTTGCTTATAAGATTAAAATCAAACAATATTATGTACTATTTTATAAATAGAAGTTTTAAATTAAAACAAAAACTGAAAAGGCAATACATTTAAATTTGATCTATTATTTTTATTTTATTATATAATAGCATGATAAGAAATATTTAGCAGGGAACAGTTTAGAGGGAATAGCGCTTTGCTTTATTATTATAAAAAAATAATTATAGTAAATAATTTTTATTATTAGAATGAATAATTTTGTTTCTATAACTTTTCTAACATTTTTTATAGATAGAATTACATGTCAATAATATTAATGCTAATGCCCTCAAAACAGAATCTCTCTGAAGTTCTTAACAGTTAAAATGAATCCCTTTAATTAAGTTTGTGTTTTAAATAAGTAAAATGTTGGCAACAACTATTCAAATTACCCCTTTAATTACGAAACACGTATTGCCAAAGTTTCATAACCCATCATTTTAAATCATGCTCATTAGACGAAGAAAAAATCAAGATAATTTTCACCTCTTGAAATATAATATTGCAACAGATATAATTTAATTGCCATGATTTGTCTTCTATTAAAATCTTCTATTTATTATTCTAGCCACTGTAACTAAAATTAAATAGATTGTATCTATAATTACTTCTAAGAATCAAAATGTTTGTTTTATTGAAAATTTATAAATTGTTTCAATATTTTGCTTTTTGTCTAGGATCCTGGAGAGCCTTGCACGTCTCCGCAGTCTGACAGTCCGGAGAGTCCCAGATTCAACTCTACACCTTCTGGCTCAACAGGTTCATGCCTCAGCGTATACCATGAGAAGACATCCATTCGATCACTCGCTGGTGGTACGAATCACTTTTTATTTTATTTGTAGTAGATTTCATAAAATATTAGATCACTCGCTGGTGGTACGAATCATTTTTGTTTTGTTTGTAGTAGAGTTCATAAAATATTAGAGCATTCACTGGTGGTACGAATCATTTTGTTGCTAATAGTAGAATTCATTACGTATTAGTTATATTACTGGTGGTACGAATAACTTTTTTACTTGTAATAGAGCATATATTGTGCGGCGTGACGACAGAGTGACTTGTACTCTGGTGCTCAGTACCACAGGTTTCGGGTTTTGTATTGGCTGTGCCATGCTTGAGTATAGTAATTCAGAATCCACTTTAAACAGAAATTCCCTGTCTAATATGAATGTTTGGAGTAGGGCTGGAAAACCTACACTTTAAAAAGAAAACAACATTTGATGTTTCGGAATCTGCCAGTAGGCAGAAGGGCTTGGAAGAAGAAAAGTCCATATATAGTATTAGATCACTCACTGGTAGTACGAATTCTTTTTTTTTTGCTTGTAAAGTTCATTAGATACTAAAACCTCACCTCGCAGAACGCCAACCAATCGAAAGCTTGAGTAGGCCGATTACCAGACTCTTGATTGGCTGATTTTTAAACATCCATATTTTTTTAAACATATTCAAATTCACATCTGTAATTTGTTTCAATATAATATGTATGTAATTTACTTCAAATATCATGTAATTATAATCGAACATAGTTAATAGAAATAAATATTATTAGAAAACACATTTTATAATAACATTTGATAGTTAATAAAAATAATTGCATTAAATAAATTCCTTGTTTCCCTAAAATGCATTTAAAAGTTAGCTTATTATCAATTTCTTAGCATTAAACCACAAAAGAAAACAAATTTCAGCAATAAAAGTATCATAAATCGTATTTCGAAAAAATAAAAATATCATTTTTTCTACTATTTTTTAAATGAATTTTATAATGTAATTTTCTTTTCTTTTGAATCTCGACATTTACTCCACAGTAATCATGTTCTTCCATTTTTTTTTTACTTTCATATTTCATCAAAAATATATTTTCATTCTGTTTTATCTTGAAAGTAATGAGAAAATGATTCCACAAAAGTATATATTGAAAGAAAATATATTGGACGGTTGAAGTATTTTTGACACTGTAACACTTTGAAAGAAAGTGACAATATTACGTTACTATGTGTTCAAAATTGAATTATGATTAAAAAAAAATCATATTCTTAGATAAAAATTTTGAGAATAAACCATTAAATTATTTCAGTACTCTAACAATTTATAAATTTAAATATCATGATTAAAATAGCTTATTTATAGATTATATTTAAAAAAGAAGCCAAATTTGAAAAAAAATTACAGATTTTATAGATAATTTATAAAATTTATTTATTTTTTGGAATCCAATAGTAATTAAAAACAGATTAATACTTTTCAACGTAATAGCTGCATCAAATACACTGAAGTGACAAAATCATGGGATACCTCTTAATATCGTGTCGGCCCACCTTTCGCCCGGCGAAGTGCAGCAACTCGACGTGGCATGGACTCAACAAGTCGTTGGAAGTCTTCTGCAGGAATATTGAGCCATGCTGTCTCGATAGACGTCCATAATTTTGAAAGCGTTGAGGGTGCAGGATTTTGGGCACGAACAGACCTCGCGATGATGTCCCATAAATGCTCGATGGGATTCATGTCGGGCGATCTAGGTGGCCAGATCATTCGTTGGAATTGTCCAGAATGTTCTTCAAACCAATCGCGAACAGTTGTGGCCCGGTGACATGGCGCATTGTCATCCATAAAAATCCCATCGTTGTTTGGGCACATGAAGTCCATGAATGGCTTCAAGTGATCTACAAGTAGCTGAACATAAGCATTTCCAGTCAATGTTCGGTCCAGTCGCACCAGAGGACCAAGTCCATGCCATGAAAAAACAGCCCACACCATTACGGAGCCACCAACAGCTTGAACAGTGCCTTGCTGACAGTTTGGGTCCATGGCTTCGTGGGGTTTGCGCCACACTCGAACCCTACCATCAGCTCTTACCAACTGAAATCGTGACTCATCAGACCAAGCCACGGTTTTCCATTCATCTAGGGACCAACCGATATGCTCACGTGCCCACGAGAGTCGCTGCAGGCGATGTCGTTCTGTCAGTAAAGGCACTCGAGTCGGTCTTCTGCTGGAATAGCCCAAGAAAGAATAGAATTGATTTCTGCGGTTATTTGACGCAGTGTTGCTTGTCTGTTAGAATTTACGACTCTTTGCAGACGTCACCGGTCTCGGTCGTTAAGTGCAGGCGGTCGACCACTGCGCTGTCCATGGTGGGATGTTATGCCTGAAATTTCATACTCTCGGCACACTCTTGACACAGTGGATCTGGGAATGTTGAATTCCCTAACGATTTCCGAAATGGCATGACCCATGCGTCTAGCTCCAACTAACATTCCGCGTTCAAAGTCTATTAATTCCCGTCGTGCGGTCATCATCACGTCAAAACCTCTTCACATGAATAACTTGAACAGAAATGAAAGCTCTGCGAAAGCACTGCGCATTTATACGTGTTGTACGGATGCTACTGCCATCTGAAAATTTGCATATTGCTATCCCATGACTTTTGTCACTTCAGTGTATAATTAATAAAAAATTCAAAAATGATAATTTAGTATTCACTGATTTATTAAATTTCCCTGAAAGAATTTAAGTTAAAAAATTACATTTCTTATCATAACAATATACTACATTGCTAGTGGGAAATTAGAATTGGAAATTTTACGGAATTTTTACAAAATAGATTGGAATTAAAAATTTTAAAATATCGATGGATGGAAATTGATTTAAATGTAAAAGTAATCAATCAATAGTAATCAAATGTAATAGTAATCATTAATTGCAATTAATCAATAGTTATCAATCATTTAATCAAAGTAATCAAAATAATTTAAACTGTGATTAATCAATTTAATCACAGTTTAAATTATGTTTCGTATGCTTCACAAAAAAGGTTTAGAATTAATATAAATATATACTTAATGTACTGAATATTTAATTTTATAAACACATCATTCATTTTCAAATTACCTATTACTAAACACAAAATAATAATCCCTTTAATTAACTAAGTGTATATATCAAATCTTTTATTTTATTTAAATATTCATGAAATCAGTATTTAATTACGATTGAATTAAATAATGATGAAACTGTAATCTAATTGTCTCTAAAAGGCAAGATATATAAACTAATAAATCTTTTTCCACTTAACGAAAGATATTTATATCTAAGTTGGTTTAAATCAAGATGTAATTTGGTTTAATTAAAATGTATTAAATTATATGTATACATACATATACACAGTATCCTATCCATTAACTTATAATAAAATGTATGTATGATGCGTTGCTCAATTCTGCAGTTCTGATTATTACAGAGGCATGTAAACTTGAGGTTTGATCAGTGAGGCGTTAACTAGGTGGTCGAAATGCGCGGAGGGCGGACAGAATGCATGCATTTCAGTAATGCAAGGATTCAATTACTGGACGGAGGCCACATCTACATGATTGCCATCAGAACTGGAGATCATAATTTTATATGCATAATTCCATAGAATCAAAGCTTTATAATGAAGGCTTTTTTTAAATGAATTAAAGTAATAAGAGATATGAAGGAGACATAAATAAATGCATATTATTAAATATTTTCTTGAAGTAATTGTGAAGAGCATATTTTTTATATTTAGATTTAAGTCTTGATTTTTAAGAGTTAATTGCTTCTTGCCTAGTTCACTAAAATGACAGAAAATATTTTTAAAAAAAATGAAGAAGAAAGAAATATTTAAGAAAGGGGAAAGAAATATTTTCATATTTTTTGGAAATATCGAGTAGAGTTCTTATTTGAATATTTCTTCACTTAATTTATGATATGATTTTTTCAAGAAATGTTGTATGTTGTGAGCATAATTCTATTATGATAGTTACTTACATGGTAATACATTTTTTACTTTATTTGAATATTTTATTTTATAAAAACTTAATTTTCAAAACATGTTCTGCCTATTAGCTTTTGTTTTTGTTTACATTGCTATATGTGCATAAATATACAAAGGGCAATTATAATAAAAATAAAAATAAACTTTATAAATATATGATGAAATTAAGAATTTAATAGGTGTGATTTCAATGCAAATTATGATTTTGTATTATATGTAATCTGCAAGGAGATTTTTTTTATGGATTTAAATAATTAATAGAAGAAATAAAAAATTATACAAAAAATGAGTTTTGTATAAAAATTTATACAAAACTCAAATGATAATAATATAAATAAAAGTATAACATTTTGTGCCATAAAGAGTTTAAGAAAAAACAAAATTTAAATAATAATGATAAGGATTAATATGTTATGTATAAGTTTGCAGTAGATATTATTTTATGTATTTATTTATTTATTTCCAATTTCTCAACATTTCAATTTTGATACTAAACACATGACATTTAAAAAGGGGCATTTCGACTTATATTATTTACCATTGCCTTAAATAGAATTGTAGTAGAGTTGGATTTCTTTTTGTTTACCATGGGGACATGCTATAATACTACATCAACATATGACAAGAAGTAATGTTTTCCAATATGTCTTTCAATTTTATCTTTCCTATTTGCGTGTATTATTGCCCAAAATTCGATAAAGTTTAACCTATGCAGTTCGAAATATCAATGTACGACACTTTGCCGAAATTCAAATTTAGTCTAGTCATTCTAGCAGAATTATTGTAAGCTTAGAATGGGAAGTCGTTTCATGGAAAGGTAGTATTTTTCAAAGTAGTTTCTGCAGAAAACTCAGTTGTAGGAATCGAACTGCTTGCTTTCTATCTGTCTTCTATAACCATTATGTGATGAACGAACATTAATATCGCGACGCCTCTAATCTGTGCTCAAAAGCTTAGCCAAGACTTCTGCTATCCCAGAAGTGAAACGTTTTGATAATATATCAATATGGGTGCATGATAATACTAACTATGTTGAGTATTCGATCCTCACTTTTGTGTGTGTGTGCACACTAATACTGTAATCCCGTCCATTCAAGTGGTGATGGGCAGACAATGGAGTTCAGCCTCCAGCCATTTTATTTCCAGGTTAGAGGAAGACTAACTTAGAGACTTAGTTAAAGATAATCTAACTACGTCTAACTAACTATTTTATTCATAGACTAACTAAACATGAACAATCACTTAAGCGACGTTGGAATTCCTGGAGAGGTGGGCGTTCGATACTCACTTCCTTGCGTGTTGGGTAAAAACTGAATACTGGCAAATTCTAGTGTGAAGAATGCGGCGTACAAGTGCCAGAGATGTCAATCATTGTGACAACTCAAATACCTCCTTTGATTTAGTTAATTTATTATTTTTTTTATGTGCCATAATCATTTACTTGATGTTTATTTTAATTATTCTGCTCATTTTTCTTCGCTACCAAGTCTAGAAAGCATTTTTAATCTTATATTGCTATGCAATTCCGAACAGTCCAGATGTGCCCTATCCCTTTTAGGAAATTGCTGGCATTAAGACACTCTGTACTTTATTACAATTAGCTTGTACAATTTCATTAAATGGAACATTATAAGGATTAAAAGTTGTCTCAAAATTATTTTTAATAAGATCTCAACATTCACATCAAATGCATATTAATTATCAAATATTACATTAGCAGATTCAAGTATATAAAACAAAGTAGAAGAATTCAAATCAGTGAATTATTTCTTAAATGAGTTTAATATAAATGAATGAATTAAGTTACCGAAAAGGGAAATATATACTAATTACCTGTTACTTGAAAACTTAATTTCCTAAATTATTCCAATCTCCGTTAAGCTTTTACACTCATTTATCAACAGCGAAAACTCATTTTATATCGCGTCTTGAGTTTAACATCAATCGGATTTCACACGCAATTAAACTCCATCCATTCACTTCCGATTGAAACTCTCACCTCATCAGAATTACTCCCAACAATTTTAATTCACGAACCTCATACAACAAGTAAAGTGCTTTTAGGGTGCATTCAATTCAAATCAATGCAAGCTTTCAGAAAAGTTGCTCAAAAACCAACAAGAGAGTAAAATTCTTCACTAATGGTGGCGGCTCCAACAAAACCTGTTTTCTCTTCCGTTATAATTACAATAATTACAATAATTACACGCTGATAGAACGCTGACTCTCCTTTACAAAGTGCTCTCGCTTTATCGGGATTAACATTAGCGAGAATTGCAAGCCCATAATGGTTAGACTTTATAAAAGAGAGAAGTCGGAATCCATTAGAACTTCGGGTTTTCTGCCTGCATAAAAAATAGTGATTTGTGGAACGTATATCATTGGAATTAGGTTCTCTTATTAAACGAATTTGATTCGCTATTCGTTGATGCTTCTAGGAATCCCTTTTGCCTGGCAACCCAGCCAACTCCATTCCTTTTTTGGGGTTCGATTTTAATGGGAATGTAAATAACCCAGCTGATTAAGTAAATCATTTGGTTGTTTCTGATTTGGCATTAAAAGGATCCACAAATGAGTTTCAAATGAGTTTATTGGTGGAAACGGTCGATTTTTCCCTTTTCCGATTTTTGAGGCTATTGGATTTTGATTAAATATTTTTCCTTCTTTGTCTTTTCGCCCGCGTGCGTTGAAAGGGAGGAGGCCCGACGGAAATTTTTCGCGTTCTTTCAGTAAGTGGATAAGAAGTCGATGACACTTTTTTCGGGAGTTAAAGTAATTGTATTAACTTATGATGGGCCAGGAATTTTTCCTTTTTCTGTTTCGGTTTTGACTGGAATAAACGTAAATTTCTGTTGACGTGATTTAATTATTGTCAGATAAAGTTGTGGGTAAGAAATTAGTTTGCGACTTTTGATAAAATGGCAAGCCCACATATAAATTGGATAAAATTGTATTCTTTTTTCAATTTCCTGCATTTTTAACATGAAGGTCTTTATAAACAGTCTTTAAAAGGTATTAAATACAGCATTTTTTTCGATTTTTTTTTAAATATTTAATGAATGCAGTGAAATAAGGATGTCATTATCTTTGCACTGTATTACTTTTCAAATTCGTCATAATAAACTTTGTGACTGGTAAGACATAAAACTTCATTTGGAGCTGAATTGTAGATATAAACTGATATAACTGCTATAATTGATTCTACCACCACATTCGTTTTGCACACAATATTTCATTGCCTGTATTGAACAATAATATTCGTTTCCTCTCACTTACTATTAAAATATCCTTGTTACTTGCGCGATTTTAAAGGTAAATGTTCCCTCGTACAGCCAGCACCTAGCACCGTGTAACTTTCGCGTCTTTTAGAGTTGGAATGATTTAAATATTTGCCAAAGACGTCTTTCATGAATGACAATTAGAATATCTTCTTTAGCCAACTATTTACTTCAGCTTTATTTTTTTTCTGATACACTTTTATCAGGTTGATGTGCCATATTCACTCCTGTTATGTTCTCTCAAATTATTCTGCTAGTCTTTGTTGACTACCGAGTCTAAAAGAACATTTCCGATACTACAATAATATGTGCTTCCGAATAATTCAGATATAACCAAAACATTTTAGGAAATTTCTGGTATTAAATCACTATCTACTTTATTACAATTAGTTAGTACAACTCTATTAAATTGAACTTTATTAGGATCAAAACTTGTGTTTAAAATTATTTTCAATAAAATTTCAGCATTTATATAAAATACATATTAATTAGCAGCATAAAATGCATAATACAAATAAGAAGAGTACAAATCAATGAATTATTTCTTAAACAAGTTTAATATATAAATGAATGAATTAAGTTAACAAAAAGGGAAATATATGCTAATTACCTGTTACATGAAAACGTAATTTTCTAAATGATTCCAATCTCCATTAAGCTTTTACACTCATTTAACAAGAATGGAAACGCATTTTATATCGCGTCTTGAATTAAACATTACTCGGACTTCACATCCATCCACTTCGGATCGAAACTCTCACCTCACAAGAATTACTCCCAACAATTTTTAATTCTGGAACCTCATAAAACAGGTAAAGTGATATTAGGGTGCATTCAATGAAAATCAATGCAAGCTTTCAGAAGGTTGCTCAAAAAACAACAAGAGAGTAAAAACTTTCACTCCTGGTGGCGGTTTCAACAAAACCGGTTTTCTATTCCTTTATAATTACAATAATTCCTGTCTGCAGTCTAGAACGCTGTCTCTCCTTTACAAAATGCTGTCACTTTATCGGGATTAACATTAGCGAGAATTGCAACCCCATAATGGTTAGACTTTATGAAAGAGAGAAGTAGGAATCCATTAGAACTTCGGGTTTCCTGCCGGCATCAAAATTAGTAATTTGCGAACGTATATCATTGGCATTAGTTCTTCTTATTAAAGGAATTCGATTCGCTATTCGTTGATGCTTCTAGGAATCCATTTTGCCTGGCAACCCCGTCAACTCCATTCCTTTTCTGGGGTTCGATTTTGATGGGAATGTAAATGACCCAGCTGATTAAGTAAATCATTTGGTTGTTTCTGATTTGGCATTAAAAGGATCCACAAATGAGTTTCAAATGAGTTTATTGGTGGAAACAGACGATTTTTTCCTTTTCCGAAGCTATTGGATTTGGATTAAATATTTTTCCTTCTTTGCCTTTTTCGCCCGCGTGCGTTGAAAGGGTGGAGGACCGATGGCATTTTTCGCGTTCTTTCAGTAAGTGGATTCAGTACTTCTTTGGGTTTGTTAAAGTAATTTTATTAACTTATGATGAGCCAGGAATTTTTCCTTTTTTTTTTTGACTGGAATAAACGTAAATTTCTGTGGACGTGATTTAATTATTGTCAGGTAAACTTGTGGGTGAGGAAATTTCTTTTTGCTTTTTGATAAAATGGCCAGAACACAGATAAATTGGATAAAATTGTTTGTGTTTTATTTAAAATTCCTGTACTTTTAACATTAAGTACTTTATAAACAGCCGTTAAAAGGCCTTAAATATAGCATTTTTTTTTTTTTTTTTTTGAAAAAATTGTTAAAAATATAGCGATTGCAGGAAAATAAGGAACATCATTATTTTTTGACTGTTTTACCGAACAAATTCTTCATTGTAAACTCTTTGACTGGCCAATCATAAAACGTTATTTGCAGCTGAATTTTAGATATATACCAATATAGCCGCCATGATTGTTTCTCACACCACGGGCGTTTCGCAAAAATCTTCTATTTCTTTTATCGAAGTATAAGCTTCGTTTACTGATGCTTACCATTTAAACTGCACAGTTTTTAACGCAATTTTAACGGTAAATGTTTCATCATCCGGCGTACATCCCACACCTAGCCCCAAGTGATTTTCGCGACTTTGACAATTGGTGTGATTTAAATATTTAATGATTCCAGAAAAATAAGGAACGTCATTGCCTTCGCATTATATTACTTGACAAATTCATGATTAGAGACTCTGTGATTGGCGAATCCCAAAACGTCATTTGGAGCTGAATTGCAGATATAAACCAATATGGCCACCATGAATGATTCTCCCATAACGTGCGTTCTGCACACAATCTTCCATTTCTTTTAGCGTAGACTGCTACTTACAATTCAAGTTGCACAGTTTCTTGGGCAATTTTAATGATAAGTGTTTTATCATCCGGCGTAAAACCCAAGCATTGCACCAAATGACTTTACCGTCTTTGAGTGTTGGAGCGATTTAAATATTTATTGATTGCAGAATTATAAAGATCATCATTATATTAGCACTGTATTTATAGAAGAATAAGTTCCATTTATGATTGGGGTTGTTTAGATTCATGACCGAAATATTCTTATTATTTCTTAAACACGCTTAATACAAATGAATGAATTAAGTTAATAAAACGAGAATTTATACTAATTACCTGTTACTTGAAAACTTAATTTCCTAAATTATCTCAATCTCCATTAAGCTTTTACACTCATTTTAACGAGAGCGGAAACGCATTTTATATCGCGTCTTGAATTAAACATCAATCGGACTTCACACGCGATGAAACTACATCCATCCACTTCCGATTGAAACTCTCACCTCACCAGAATTATTCCCAACGTTTTTAATTCTGGAACCTCATATAACAAGTAAAGTGCTATTAGGCGCATTCAGTGAAAATCAATGCAAGCTTTCAGAAATGTTGCTCAAAAACCAACAAGAGTGTAAAAATCTTCTCTCATTTCGAATCCCAGCAAAACCGGTTTTATCTTTCTTTATAATTACAATAATTCCCTTCTGCAGTCCAGTAAACGCTGTCTCTCCTTTACAAAGTGCTCTCACTTTATCGGGATTAACATTAGCAGAATTGCAACCCCATAATAGTTAGTCTTTATAAAAGAGAGAAGTAGGAATCCATTAGAACTTCGGGTTTTCTGCCGGCATCAAAAATAGTAATTTGTGGAACGTACATCATTGGCCTTAGGTTCTCTTATTAAACGAATTTGATTCGCTATTCGTTGATGATTCTAGGAATCCATTTTGCCTGGCAACCCAACCAACTGCATTCATTTCCTCGGGTTCGATTTTAATGGAATGTAAATGACCCAGCTGATTAAGTAAATCATTTGGTTGTTTCTGATTTGGCATTAAAAGGATCCGCAAATGAGTTTATTGGTGGAAACAGGCGATTTTTCCCTTTTCCGATTTTTGAAGGTATTGGATTTTGATTAAATATTTTTCCATCTTTGCTTTTTCGCCCGCGTGTGTTGAAAGGGAGGAAGGCCCAACGGCATTCTTCGCATTCTTTCAGTAAGTGGATATGAAGTCGATGACACTTCTTTGCGGGCGTTAACGTAATTGTATTAACTTAGGATGGGCCAGGAATTTTCAAGTTTCGGCTTTGACTGGAATGAACATAAATTTCTGTTGAGGTGATTGAATTATGTCAGGTAAAGTTGAGGGTGAAGAAATTAGTTTGCGTTTTTAGTTAAAATGGTCAGCACACAGAGGAATTGAATAAATTGTTTGTACTTTAAACATTAAGCTATTTATAAACAGTCGTTAAAATGTAATGTATTAAATGCAGCCTTTTTTTTTAAAAAAAAACCATATCATTATCTTCGCACTGTATTACTGCGCAAATTACTTATTATACACTCTTTGACTGCTATGCGGCCTGATGGCCAATTGGTAACGATCTAGCTATTGGTGCCACAAGTTACAGGCTCGAATCGTGGCTGTGGTATGGATGTTTTTTCGGGGTTCGGAAACCACATTAAACAGTAGGTTCCGGTCTATTTAGCCTAAAATGTTTACAAGATAACCGTAGTGCGACAAACAAAATATAAACTTTGACTAGCCAATTATAAAACGCCATTTGGTGCTGAACTGTAGATTTAAAATAATATCTCCTCATTTGCAAAAAAATAAGATTCGCTTATGACTGGAGATGTTTAGATTCATATCAACAATACTCTTATTATTTCTTAAACAAGTATAATACAAATGAATTAATTAAGTTGCCAGAAAGTGAAATATAAACTAATTACCTGTTACTTGAAAAATTAATTTCCTAAATGATCCCAATCTCCATTGAGCTTTTACACTCATTTAACAAGAGCGAAAACACATTTTATATCGCGTCTTGACATCAATCGGAATATTCAACATCAATCGGACTTCACATTCTACGATACCGCATCCATCCACTTCCGATTCAAACTATCTCCTCATCACCATCTCACCTCTTTATATCAAATAGATATTAGTTAGCAGTATAAAATATATGATACAAATGAGAAGAATTTCAATCAATGAATTATTTCTTAAACAAGTTTAACATAAATGAACGGATTAAGTTACAAAACGGAAAGATATACTAATTACCTTTTACTTGAAAACTTAATTTCCTGAATGATCCCAATCTCCATTAAGCTTTTACACTCATTTAGCAAGAGCGAAAGCGTATTTTATATCGCATCTTGAATTAAACATTAATCGAACTTACACTAGCGATGAGACTACATCCATCCACTTCCGATTGAAACTCTCACCTCATCAAAATTACTCCCACCATTTTTAATTCTGGAACCTCATATAACAAGTAAATTGCTATTAGGCGCATTCAATGAAAATCAATGCAAACTTTCAGAAAGGTTGCTCAAAAACCAACAGGTGAGTAAAAATTTTCACTCCTATTGGCGGCTCCAACAAAATCGGGTTTCTCTTCCTTTATAACTACAATAATTCCTGTCTGCAGTCTAGAACGCTGTCTCTCCTTTACAAAGTGCTCTCACTTTATCGGGATTAACATTAGCGAGAATTGCAACCCCATAATGGTTAGTCTTTATAAAAGAGAGAAGTGGGAATCCATTAGAACTTCGTATATCATTGGCATTTAGTTCTCGTATTAAACGAATTTGATTCGCTATTCGTTGAAGCTTCTAGGAATCCATTTTGCCTGGCAACCCCACCAACTTCATTCCTTTCCTGGGGTTCGATTTTAATGGGAATGTAAATGACCCAGCTGATTAAGTAAAGCATTTGGTTGTTTCTGATTTGGCATTAAAAGGATCCGCAAATTAGTTTCGAATGAGTTTATTGGTGGAAACGGGTGATTTTTCCCTCTTCCGATTTTTGAAGCTATTGTATTTTAATAAAATAGTTTTTCTTCTTTGCTTTTTCGCCCGCGTGCGTTGAAAGGCAGGAAAGCGCCCGACGGCATTTTTCGCATTATTTCAGTTAGTGGATATGAAGTCGATGACACTTCTTTGCGGGCGTTAAAATAATTGTATTAACTTATGATGTTCCAAGAATTTTTCCTTTTTCCCGTTTCGGTTTTCTGTTGACGTGATTTAATTACGTCAGGTAAAGTGACGTGATTTAATTTTTTGTTAAAATGGTCAGGTAAAGTTGAAAAAAAACTTTTTGTGAGTTTTTTTTTTTTTTTTTAAATTGGTACTTTATAAACAGAAAAATACATTGTGAAATATATAACGATTGCAGGAAAATAAGGAACGTCATCACTATTTGACTGTTTTACTGTACAAATTCTTCATCGTAAACTTTTTGTCTGGCGAGTTACAAAACGTCTTTTGGAGCTGAATTGTAGATATAAAACCATTATATCCGCCATGATTGATGCTCATACCACGGGCGTTTCGCAAAAAACTTCAATTTATTTTATTGTAGTATAGGCTTCGTTTACTGATGCTTACCATTAAAACTGTACAGTTTCTTGGACAAATTTAATGGTAAATGTTTCATCATCCGACTTACAGAACACATCTAGCACCAAGTGACTTTCGCGTATTTGAGTATGTATGTGATTTAAATATTTAACGATTGCAGGAAAATATGGAACGTCATTATCTTTGCACTATATTACTTTGCAAATTCTTCATTGTAAACTCTTTGACTGGCCAATCCCAAAACGTCATTTGGAGCTGAATTGAAGATATAAATTAATATAGCCACCATAATTGATTCTCCCACCACGGGCGTTTTGCACACAATCTTCCATTTCTTTTATCGAAGTATATGTTACTGTTACTTACAATTCAAGTTGCTCAGTTTCTAGCACAATTTTAATGATAAGTGTTCCATCATCCGGTGTAAAACCCAAGCATAGAACCAAATGACTTTCATGTCATTGAGAGTTGGAGTGATTTAACTATTTATTGATTGCCGAATTATAAAGACCATCATTATATTAGCACTGTATTACTGCGCAGATTGAAAATTATAAACTCTGTTACAGTTAAGTTCTAAAACAGTATTTAGAGATGAATTACACACATAAACTAATATGGGTGCCATGATTAATTCTCCCACCATGGGATTTTTGCACACAATTTTTCATTTCATTTATAGAAGGAGAAGTTTAGTTTATGATTGGGGCTGTTTAGATTCATGACAGCAATTATCTTATTATTTCCTAAGCACGTTTAATACAAATGGATGAATTAAGTTACCGAAAGGTGAAGTTATACTAATTACCTGCTACTTGAAAACTTAATTTCCTAAATGATCCCAATCACCATTAAGCTTTAACACTCATTTAACAAGAGCGAAAACGCATTTTATATCGCGCTTTGAATTAAACACCAATCGGACATCACACGCGATGAGATTGCATCCATCCACTTCCGATTGAAACTCTCACCTCATCAGAATTACTCCCAAGCATTTTTAATTCAGGAATCTTATGCAACAAGTAAAGTGCTATTAGGCGCATTCAATGAAAATCAATGCAAGCTTTCAGAAAGGATGCTCAAAAACCAGCAAGATAGGTAAAAATCTTTACTCATGGTGACTACCAACAAACCGGTTTTCTCTTCTTTTATAATTACAACATTTCAAATCCTGCAATGATATGTGATTCACAATACTCATGTACCGTACCCCTTCTAGAAAATTGGGGGTGTTAAGGCCTCATGTACTTTATTACAATTAGTTTGTACAATACTACTAAATGGAACTTTATTAGGATCAAAAATTGTATTCAAAACTATTTTAATAAGATCATATCATTTATATCAAACATTAATTTACATGATGTTCTTCAATTATGCTGCTGATCTTCGCTCGCTACCTCAACAGGCAGTCATTTCCGATCCTCTTATGTAATTCCGAATAGCCCAGAAGTACCTTTACTTTTAGAATTTCAAGGCATTAAGACATACTGTTCTTTATTACAATTTGCTTGTAAAATCCTACAAAATGGAACTTTATTAGATTCAAAAATTGAATTCAAAATTATTTTTAGTAAGATTTCAGCATTTATATAAAAGCATATTAATTATTAAATGTTAAATTAACAGCATAAGATATATATTATACAAAAGAGAAGAATTTGAATCAAGGAATTATTTCTTAAACAAATTTAATATTCATAAGTGAATTAAATTACAAAAAACAGAAAGATATACTAATTAACTGTTATTGAAAACTTAATTTCCTTAATTACCGCAATCTGCATTAAGCTTTTACACTAATTTTAACAAGAGCGAAAACGCATTTTATATCGCGTCTTGAATTAAACATTAATCGGATTAAACATGCGATGAGACTGCATGCATTCACTTCCGATTGAACTCTGACCTCATCAGAATTACTCCCACCGTTTTTAATTTTGGAACTTTTATAAATAAATGTATTAAGTTACCAAAGGGGGAAGATATACTAATTACCTGTTACTTGAAAATTTAATTTCCTAAATGATCCCAATCTCCATTAAGCTTTTACACACATTTTAACAAGAGCGCAAACGCATTTTATATCGCGTCTTGAATTCAACATCAATCGGACTTGCACACGCGATGAGACTACATCCATCCACTTCCGATTGAAACTCTCACCTCATGAAAATTACTAGCAACAATTTTTAATTCTGGAACCTCATACAACGAGTAAAATACCATTAGGCGCATTCAATGAAAATCAATGCAAGCTTTCAGAAACGTTGCTCAAAAACCAGCAAGATAGGTAAAATTCTTCACTCATGGCGACTCCCAACAAAACCGGTTTTCTCTACCTTTATAATTACAACATTTCAAATCCTGCAATTATGTGTCGTTCACAACACTCATGTACCGTACCTCTTTCAGAAAATTAAGGGGGTGGGGGTTTATTTATGTCAAACATGTTCTTTATTAGAATTATGTAATTCCGAATAGAACAGAAGTACATTCTCCTTCAGAAATAGAAGGGTTTAAATATTCTGTTCTTTATTACAATTCGCTGTAAAATCCTACTAAATGGAACTCTATTAGATTCAAAATTTGAACTCAAAATTAAATTCAATCTCAGCATTTATATCAAAAGCATATTAAATATTAAATGTTAAATTAACAGCATAAGATATATATTATACAAAAGAGAAGAATCTGAATCAAGGAATTATTTCTTAAACAAGTTTAATATACATAAATGAATTAAGTCACAAAAAAGGGAAAGATGTACTAATTACCTGTTACTTGAAAACTTAATTTCCTAAATTACCCCAATCTCCATTAAGCTTTTACACTCATTTTAACAAAAACGCAAACGCATTTTATATCGCGTCTTGAATTCAACATCAATCGGACTTCACACACAAATGAAACTGAATCTATCCACTTCCGATTGAAACTCTCACCTCATCAGAATTACTCCCAAACATTTTTAATTCTATGACCTCATACAACAAGTAAAGTGATATTAGGGTGCATTCAATGAAAATCAATGCAAGCTTTCAGAATGTTGCTCAAAAACCAACGAGAGAGTAAAAATTTTCACTCCTGGTGACGGCTCCAACCAAACCGGTTTTCTCTTCCTTTATAATTACAATAATTCCTGTCTGCAGTCTAGAACGCTGTGTCTCCTTTACAAAGTGCTCTCACTTTATCGGGATTAACATTAGCGAGAATTGCAACCCCATAATGGTTAGTCTTTATAAAAGAGAGAAGTAGGGTTTTCCGCCGTCATCAAAAATAGTAAATTGTGGAACTTATATCATAGTCATTAGGTTCTCTTATTAAACGAATTTGATTCGTTGTTCGTTGATCCTTCTAGGAATCCATTTTGCCTAGCAACCCCACCAACTCCATTCCTTATCTGGGGTTCGGTTTTATTGGGAATGCAAATGACCCAGCTGGTTAAGTAAATCATTTGGTTGTTTCTGATTTGGCATTAAAAGGATCCACAAATGAGTTTATTGGTGGAGACGGGCGATTTTTCCCTTTTCCGATTTTTCAAGTTGTTAGATTTTGATTAAATATTTTTACTTTCTTTGCTTTTTCGCCCGCGTGCGTTGAAGGGCAGGAGGTCCGACGGCATTTTCGCATTCTTTCAGTAAATGGATATGAAGTCGATGACACTTCTTTGCGGGTGTTAAAGTAATTGTATTAATTATTACGTATGATGGGCTAGGCATTTTTCCTTTTTTCAGTTTTGACAGGAATAAACGTAAATTTCTGTTGACGTTATTTAATTGCGTCAGGTAAAGTTGTGGGTTAAGGAAATTAGTTTGTGCCTTTTGATAAAATGGCAAGCACACAGATAAATTGGATAAAATTGGGTTTTTTTTTTTTAATTCCTGTACTTTTAACATTAAGTTCTGTATAAACAATCGTTAAAAATTATTAAATACGGCATTTTGTTTCGAAAAAAATGTAAAATATATAATGATGCAGGAAAATGTCAATGTCATTATCTTCGCACTATATTATTGTGCAAGGGCCTAATGGCCGAGTTGCAGCGCTCTGGGGCTCGATAATATAGGTTTGAGGTTCGAATCCTGCGCTTGCATTAAGTCATCAAAGACTATTGTTTAAGTGTTTTCCAGCTCATTTGAAAGAAAAAAAATATTATTGTGCAAATACCTCATTAAAAATATATGACTAGTGAATTCTAAAACGTCATTTGCAATTGAATTGTACATATAAGCTAATATGGTCACCAAGATTGATTCTATAACAACAACATATTTAATTCTGGAACCTCATACAACATTCAATGAAAATCAGTAGAAGCGTTCAGAAAGGTTGCTCAAAAACTAACAACACAGTAAAAATCTTCACTCATGACGGCTACAACAAAACCGGTTTTCTATTCCTTTATAATTACAATAATTCCGATCCTACAATGATATGTGATTCCGAATAGTCCAGATGTACCCTAATCTTTTTTGAAAGTTAGGGGTGTGAAGGCTTTCTGTACTTTATTACAATTAGTTTGTACAATTCTGCTAAATGGTACTTTGTTAGGATCAAAAATTATGTTCAAAATTATTTTTAATAAGATCTCATCATTTATATCCACATTAATTTACAATATGTTCTTTCAATCATGCTGCTTATCTTTGCTCGCTACCTCAACAGGCAGACATTTCCGATCCTGTTATGTAATTCCGAATAGCCCAGAAGTACCTTTACTTTTAGAATTTCAAGGCATTAAGACTTTCTAAGTTCTTTATTACAATTTGCTTGTAAAATCCTACTAAATGGAACTTTATTAGATTCAAAAATTGAATTCAAAATTATTTTAGTAAGATCTCAGCATTTATATCAAAAGCATATTAATTATTAAATATTAAATTAACAGATATATATTATACAAAAGAGAAGAATTTGAATCAATGAATTATTTCTTAAACAAGATTAATATAAATGAATGAATTAAGTCACCAAAAACAGAAAGATGTACTAATTACCTGTTATTGAAAATTTAATTTTCTCAAAGATCCCAATCTCCATTAAGCTTTTACACTTATTTTAACAAGAGCGAAAACGCATTTTATATCGCGTCTTGAATTAAACATCAATCGGACTTCACACGCGATGAAACTGCTTCCATCCACTTCCGATTGAAACTCTCACCTCATCAGAATTACTCCCACCATTTTTAACTCTGGAACCTCATACAACAACAAGTAAAGTGATATTAGATTCATTCAGTGAAAATCAATGCAAGCTTTCAGAAAGGTTGCTTAAAAATCGACAAGAGAGTAAAATTCTTCACTCATGCCAGTGTTCCTGTGTCACACCTGCCGCGTACAAGAGCCAGAGATGTCAATCATGGACGACATTTCGAATATCGCTCTTTGACATACTATTTAGTTCATCTCTATTACTTTTGTTGATACAAAATGATTATGTTCATTAACATACTGACTTTTATGATGCTCTTTCATTAATGTCGCTTATCTTTGGAATCTCATCTGGAAGACATTTCCGATCCTAAAACGTTACTTCAATATGGATGGTCCAGATGTACACTATCCTTTTCCGAAAATTTCTGATATTTAGACACTCCGTAATTTATAACAATCAGCTTGCGCAATTTTATTAAAATGACCTTAATTAGGATCAAAAATTGTGTTCAAAGTTATTTTAAGAAAATCTCAACATTTATATCAAAAACATATCATATATTAATTTAAAAGCATAAAATACATATTTTTCAAAAGACAAAAATTTGAATCATTGAATTATTGTTTAAACAAGTTTAAATAAATGAATAAATTAAGTTACCAAAAAGGGGAAGATATACTAATTGCCTGCTACTAGAAAACTTAATTTCCTATATCCTCCCAATCTCCATTAAGCTTTTACACTCACAAAACACATTTAATATCGCGTGTTGAATTAAACATCAATCGGAATTACACAAGCGATGTAACTCCATGCATCCACGTCCGATTGAAACTCTCACCTCATCAGAATTACTCGCAACATTTTTAATTCTGGAACCTCATACAACAAGTAAAGTGTTATTAGGTGCATTCAATGAAAATCAATGCAAGCTTTCAGAAAGGTTGCTTAAAAACCGACAAGAGAGTAAAAATCTTCACTGATGGCGGCTCAAACAAAACCGAATTTCTCTTCCTTTACAATTACAATAATTCCAGTCTGCAGTCCAAAACTTTGTCTCTCCTTTGCAAAGTGCTCTCACTTTATCGGGATTAACATTAGCGAGAATTGCAACCCCATAATGGTTAGAGAAGTAGGAATCCATTAGGACTCTGGGTTTTCTGCCGGCATAAAAATAGTAATTTGTGGAACGTATATCATTGGCAGTGGGTTCCTTTATTAAACGAATTTGATTCGCTATTCGTTGATGCTTCTAGTAATCCATTTTGCCTATCAATCAAGCCAACTCCATTCCTTTTCTGGGGTTCGATTTTAATGGGAATGTAAATGACCCAACTGATTAAGTAAATCATTTTCTTGTTTCTGATTTGGCATTAAAAGGATCCACAAATGAGTTTCAACTGAGTTTATTGGTGGAAAGGGCGATTTTTTTCCCGATTTTTGAAGCTATTGGATTTTTATTAAATATTTTTCCATCTTTGCTTTTTCGCCCGCGTGCGTTAGAAGGAAGGAGGCCCGACGGCATTTTTCGCATTCTTGTCAGTGGTTTGAAGTCGATGACACTTCTTTGCGGGTGTTAAAGTAATTGTATTAACTTATGATGGGTCACGAATTTTTTCCTTTTTCCGTTTCCGTTTTGACTGGAATGAACTTAAATTTCTGTTGACATGATTTAGTTATTGTCAGGTAAAGTTGTGGGTTAGGAAATTAGCTTGCGCTATTTAATAAAAAGGCAAGATAAATTGGATAAAATTGTGTGTGTGTGTTTAAATTCTTGCACTTGTAACATTAAGTTCTTTATAAACTGTTGTTGAAAGGTATTAAATGTAGCCTTTTAAAAAAAAAAAATGTAAAATATGTAATGGTTGCAGAAAAATAAGGAATGTCATTATCTTCGCACTGTATTGCTGTGCAAATTGCTTATTATAATCTCTTTGACTGGTCTGCATCCTGATGGCCAATTGGTAACGATCTAGCTATTGGTGCAGTGGGTTTCAGGCTCAAATCCTGGTTGTGGCATGGACGATTTTTGTTGGTTCGGTATCTACATTAAAAATTAAGTCTTTGTCCATTTAATCAAAAACTTTTTACAAACTGACCGTAGAGCGACAAACCAAACTCAAACTTTGACTAGTCAATCATAAAACGTCGTTTGGTGCTGAATTGTAGATATAAAATAATATGGCCATCTTGATTGATTCTCCCGCCATGCGCGTTTTGCTCACAAGGCTTTATTTCATTTGCAGAAGAATAAGATTCGTTTATGACTATTTGTTTAGATTATATCTATTATTGTTTATATTCATGTCAATAATATTCTTATTATTTCATAAACAAGTATAATACAAATGAACGAATTAAGTTACCAAAAAGGGAAATACATACTAATTACCTGTTACTTGAAAACTTAATTTCCTAAATGATCCCAATCTCCATGAAGCTTTTACACTCATTTTAACAACATTTTAACTCATTGCCCTAATCATCAGAATTAATCCCAACAATTTTAATTCTAGGACCTCATACAACAAGTTAAATGCTATTAGTTGGCATTCAATGAAAATCAATGCAAGTTTCAGAAAGGTTGCTCAAAAACTAACAAGAGAATAAAAATTTTCACTCATGGCGACTCCCAACAAAACTGGTTTTATCTTCCTTTATAATTACAATAATTCCAAACTGCAGTCTAGAACGCTGTCTCTACTTTACAAAGTTCTCTCACTTTATCGGGATTAACGTTAGCGAGAATTGCAACCCCATAATGGTTAGTCTTTATAAAAGAGAGAAGTAGGAACCCATTAGAACTTCGGGTTTTCTGCCGCCATCAAAAATAGTAATTTGTGGAACGTATATCATAGTCATTAGGTTCTCTTATTAAACGAATTTGATTCGCTATTCGTTGAAGCTTCTAGGAATCCATTTTGCCTCGCAACCCCGCCAACTCCATTCCTTTTCTGGGGTTCTATTTTATCGGGAATGTAAATGACCCAGCTGATTAAGTAAATCATTTGGTTGTTTCTGATTTGGCATTAAAATTATCCACAAATGAGTTTCAAATGAGTTTATTGGTGGAAACGGGCGATTTTTCCCTTTTCCGATTTTTGAAGCTATTGGAGTTTGATTAAATATTTTTCCTTCTTTGCTTGTTCGCCCGCGTGCGTTAATAGGTAGGAGGCCCGACGGAATTTTTCGCATGCTTTCAGTAAGTGGATGTGAAGTCGAGGACATTTCTCTGCGGGTGTTAAATTAATTGTATTAACTTATGATGGGTCAGGAATTTTTCCTTTTTCCGTTTCGGGTTTGACTGGAATGAACGTAAATTTCTGTTGACGTGATTTAGTTATGTCAGGTAAAGTTGTGGGAAAGGAAATTAGTTTGCGCTTTTTGATAAAATGACAAGCACACAGATAAATTGGATAAAATAGTATTTTTTATTTAAATTCCTGTACTTTTAGAGTTTTTATAAAGAACTTAACACTAAAAGTACAGTAATTTAAAGAAAAAAATACTATTTTATCCACTTTATCGGTGTATCCAATTTATCTGTGTATCTGCGTATTTAACACCTTTTAAAGACTCTTTAGAGTCTTTAAAAAGTATTAAATACAGCAGTTTGTTTCGAAAAAAATTTTAAATATGTAATGAATGCAGGAAAATAAAAACGTCATTATCTTCGCACTGCATTACTTTGCAAAATCTTCATTATAAACTCTGTGACTGATAAGCCGTAAAACGTCAGTTGGAGCTGAATTGTAGATATAATCTTATATAGCTGCCATAACTGATTCTCCCACCACTTTCGTTTTGCATACAAATTTCCATTGCTTTTATTGAAGAATAAGCTTCGTTCCCTGTTACTTAAAATTAAAATATCCGAGTTACTTGCGCGATTTTAATATTAAGAGTTCTATCATCTGGCATACAGCCCACACCTAGCATCGAGGAATTTTCGTGTCTTTTAGAGTAGGAACTATTTGAATATTTGCCAAAGACGTCACTCATAGATGACAATTAGAATAACATTTCTTTGTCCAACTATTTAGTTCAGCTTTATTATATTTGTTGATACACTTTTATTAGATTTTTGTGCCATATTCACTCACGTGTTGTTCTTTTAATTATTCTGCTTGTCTTTGTTGACTACCGATTCTAAAAAAAACATTTCCGGTACTGCAAGACTATTTGTTTCCGAATAATTCAGATGTACCCTTATTATTTTAGGAAATTTCTGGTATTAAGACGCTATGTACAATTAGCTTGCACAATTCTACTAGATAGAACTTCATTAGGTTAAATAAATGCATCCAAAGTTATTTTTATAAGTTCTCTACATTTATATCAAATACATATTAATTAGCAGCATAAAATGTATAACCTTAATCAGAAATTGAAATCAATGAAATATTTCTTGAACAAGTAGAATACAAAGGAATGAATTGAATTACCAAAAGAGGAATATATACTAATTATCGGTTACTTGAAAATTTAATTTTCTAAATGATCCCAATCTCCATTAAGCTTTTACACTCATTTTAACAAGAGCCAATACTCATTTTATATCGCGTTTTGTATGAAACAGCAATCGGACTTCCACACGCGATGAAACTGCATCCATCCATTTCCGATTGAAACTCTCACATCATCAAAATTACTCTACAACATTTTTAATTCTGGAACCTCAAACAACAAGTAAATTGCTATTAGGGTGCATTCAATGAAAATTAATGCAAGCTTTCAGAAAGGTTGCTTAAAAACCAACAAGAGAGTAAAAATCTTCACTAGATGGCGGCTCCAACAAAACCGAATTTCTCTTAATTTATAATTGCAATAATTCCCTTCTGCAGTCCAGTACGCTGTCTCTCCTTTACAAAGTGCTCTCACTTTATCGGGATTAACATTAGCGAGAATTGCAACCTAATAATTGTTAGTTTTTATAAAAGAGAGAAGAAGGAATCCATTAGAACTTCGGGTTTTCTGCCGGCATCAAAAATAGTAATTTGTGGAACGTATATCATTGGCCTTAGGTTCTCTTATTAAACGAATTTGATTCGCTATTCCTTGATGCTTCTAGGAATCCATTTTGCCTGGCAACCCCGCCAACTCCATTCCTTTTCTGGGGTTCGATTTTTATGGGAATGTAAATGACCCAGCTGATTAAGTAAATCATTTGGTTGTTTCTGATTTGGCATTAAAAGGATCCACAAATGAGTTTCAAATGAGTATATTGGTTGAAACGGGAGATTTTTCCCTTTTCCGATTTTTGAAGCTATTGGATTTTGATTAAATATTTTTCCTTCTTTGCTTTTTCGCCCGCGTGCGTTGAATGGGAGGAAGGCCTGACGGCATTTTTCGCATTCTTTCAGTAAGTGGATATGAAGTCGATGACACTTTTTTTCGGGTGTTAGAGTAATTGTATTAACTCATGATGGAACAGGAATTTTTCTTTTTTCGGTTTTGTGTGGAATTAACGCAAATTTTTGTTGACGGGATTTAATTACGCCAGGTAAAGTTGTGGGTAAGGAAATTAGCTTGCGCTTTTTGATAGAATGACAGGCACACAGATAAATTGGATAAAATTGTATTTGTAAATTTAAATTCTAGCACTTTTAACATTAAGTTCATTATAAACAGTCCCTAAAAGGTATTAAATGCAGCCTTTTTTTAAAAAAAAAACCGTAAAATAAGGAACGTCATTATCTTCGCAGTGTATTACTGTGCAAATTACTTATTATAAACTCTTTGGCTGGTCTGCTGCCATATGACTAATTGGTAACGCTCTAGCTATTGGTGCCACAGGTTTCAGGCTCGAATCCTGGCTGTGGTATGGGTGTTTTTGGTGGTTCGTAATCCCCATTAAACAGTAGGTCTCGGTCTATTTAGCCTAAAATTTTTACAAGATGACCGTAGAGCGACAAACCAAACTCAAACTTTGACTAACCATTCATGAAACGTCGTTTGGTGCTGAAATGTAGAGGATTGATTTCATTACTATGCGCTTTTTGCACATAATCCTTCATTTCATTTGCAGAAGAATAAGATTGGTTTATGGCGATGTTTAGATTCATGTCAACAATATTCTCGTTATTTCTTAAACAAGTATAACACAAATGAATGAATTAAGTTACCAAAAACAGAAAGATGTACTAATTACATGTTACTTGAAAACTTAATTTCTTAAATTATTCCAATCTCCATTAAGCTTTTACACTCACTTAACAAGAGCGAAAACGCATATTATATCGCGTCTTAAATTAAACGTCAATCAGACTTCACACACGATGAAACTGCATCCATTCACTTCCAATTGAAACTCTCACCTGATCAGAATTAGACACATTCAATGAAAATCAATGCAAGCTTTCAGAAGGTTGCTTTAAAACCAACAACAGAGTAAAAATCTTCACTCGTGGCTGTTCTAACAAACCGGTTTTCTCTTCCTTTATAATTACAACAATTCCGATCTTACAATGATATGTGATTCCAAATTATGTGGATGTACCTTTCCTTTTAGGAAATTGTTGGAATTAAGAAACTCTGTACTTTATTACAATAAGCTTCTCAAATACTACTAAATTGAACTTTGTTTGGTTCAAAAATTATGTTCAAAATTATTTTTAACAGGATCTCAACATTTATATCCTTATTCACATACACTGTGTTCTTTCAGATATGCTGCTTTTCTTTGTTCATTATTGTGTATGGAAAGTATTTACGATCCTGCAATGCTATATGATTCCGAAATGTCATGTACCTTACCCCGTTTAGAAAGTTGCTGGTGTTAAGGCCTTCAGTACTTTATTGCAATTAATTTGTACATTTCTACTTAGTGAAACCCTATTAAGATCACAAATTGTGTTCATATTTATTTTTATTCATATTATTATTTATTTATTCGTATTATTATTTCTCAACATTTATATCAAATACGTATTAAGTTAGAAGCTTAAAGTAAATAATAGAAATAAGAAGAATTAAAATCATTGAATTATTTCTTAAACAAGTTTAATATAAATGAATGAAGGGGAAGATATACTAATTACCTACTACTTGAAAATTTAATTTCCTAAAAGATCCCAATCTCCATTAAGCTTTTACACTCATTTTATCAAGAGCGAAAACGCATTTTATATCGCGTCTTGAATTAAACATCAATCGGACCTCACACGCGATGAAACTGCTTCCATCCACTTCCGATTGAAACTCTCACCTCATCAGAATTACTTCCACACATTTTTAATTCTGGGACCTCATACAACAAGTAAAGTGCTATTAGGCGCATTCAATGAAAATCAATTCAAGCTTTCAGAAAGGATGCTAAAAAACCAACAAGAGAGTAAAAATTTTGCCTCGGGGCTGTGTCACGCCTACTGTGTCTAATCACGCCTGCCGCGTACAAGTGCCAGAGATGTCAATCATGGATGAAATTTCGAATATCGCTCTTTGACGTACTATTTAGTTCATCTTATTGTTCATACCATTCTTTTTGTTGATACAAAAGGATCATATTGATTACCATATTCCCTTATGCGATGTTCTTTCAATTATGTTGCTTATCTTTGTGCGTTATTGCATCTGGAAGACATTTCAGATCATACAATGATATGTGATTCCGAATAGACCAGAAGTACCTTTCATTTTAAAAAATTTCTTTGATTACGATCAGCTTCAGCAATTCTACTAAATTGAACTTTATTAGGATCTAAAATTGTGGTCTAAATTATTAGTAATAAGATCTCAACATTTATATCAAACAAATATTAATTAGCAGCATAAAATGCATAATACACATAAGAAGAATTTAAATAAATGCATTATTACTTAAACAAGTTTAATATAAATGAATTAATTAAGTTACCAAAAATGGAAAGGCATATTAATTACCTGTTACTTGAAAGCATAATTTCCTAAATGATCTCAATCTCCGTTAATCTTTTACACTCACTTAACAAGAGCCAAAACGCATTTTATATCGTGTCTTGAATTAAACATCAATCGGACATCACAAGCGATAAAACTGCTTCCATAATCTGACTTGTACACGCTATTAGACTGCTTCCATCCACTTCCGATTGAAACTATCACCTCATCAGAATTACTTCTGGAACCTCATACAACAATTAAAGTGCTATTAGGCTCATTCAATGAAAATCAATGCAAGCTTTCAGATAGGTTGCTCAAAAACCAACAAGAGAGTAAAAATTCTTTACTCCTGGTGGCGGCTCCAACAAAACCGGTTTTCTCTTCCTTTATAATTACAATAATTCCCTTCTGCAGTCTAGAACGCTGTCTCTCCTTTACAAAGTGCTCTCACTTTATCGGGATTAACATTAGCGGGAATTGCAACCCCATAATGGTTAGTCTTTATAAAAGAGAGAAGTAGGAATCCATTAGAACTTCGGGTTTTCTGCCTGCATCAAAAATAGTGATTTGTGGAACATATATCATTGGCATTAGGTTATCTTATTAAGCGAATTTGATTCGCTATTTGTTGATGATTCTAAGAATCCATTTTGCCTGGCAACCCCCCAAACTCCAATCCTTTTCTGGGGTTCTATTTTAATGTGGAATGTAAATGGACCAGCTGATTAAGTAAATCATTTGGTTGTTTCCTATTTGGCATTAAAAGGATCCACAAATGAGTTTCGAATGAGTTTATTGGTGGAAACGGGCGATTTTTCCCTTTTCCGATTTTTGAAGCTATTGGATTTTGATTAAATATTTTTCCTTCTTTGCTTTTTCGTCCGAGTGCGTTGAAAGGTTTGAAGGCCCGACGGCATTTTTCGCATTTTTTCAGTAAGTGGATATGAAGTCGATGACACTTCTTTTCGGGTGTTAACGTAATTGTATTAACTTATGATGGGCCAGGAATTTTTCCTTTTCCCGTTTCGGTTTGACTGGAATGAACGTAAATTTCTGTTGACGTGATTTAATTACGCCAGGTAAAGTTGTGAGTAAGGAAATTAGTTTGCGCGTTTTGATAAAATGGCAAGCACATAGATAAATTGAATGAAATTGTATTTTTATTTAAATTCCTGTACTTTTAACATTACGTTATTTTTAAACAGTCTTTAAAAGATATTATTCTAGCAAAGAATTTAAAATATTTAGTAATGATTGCAGAAAATTAAGTAACATCATTATTTTTGCACTGTATTGCTTTGCAAATTCCTCATTATAAACTCTTTGACTGGTAAGTTCCAAAACGTTATTTATAGCTGAATTGCAGATTTAAACTAATAAGACTGTCATAACTGACCAACCACTCCGTGCATTTTGCACACAATTTTTCATTTCTTTCATTGAAGAATAAGCTGCGTTTATTACTGGGACTGTTTTGATCCAGTGACAACACACGATCACATACTGTTGTTTTCATCAAACCGCTTCTTGCAAAATTTTAGGGGTATGAATTCTATCACCCGGAATACAGCCCAGATCTGGCGCCGAATGATTTTCGCCTCCTTCAAGGGTTGGAGCGAGATTTGGGAAACCAGCGTTATGACAAGAAGAGCTTCAAAACGCCATCAACTCTTATAACAATATGTTGGCGGCAATCTATTACAATTTATATTATACAATATATATATTTACAATATATATATGGTGTGGGAAAACTTGTCCACCAGTACTACATTTGTGTCCTTGTTCAGGGTGACTTTGTGGAAAAATAATAATTACTTGACTTGACTCCTGGTAATAAACATATCGTTCATTTCTTTTATCGAAGAATAAGCTGCGTTTATTACTGGGACTGTTTTGATCCAGGACAACACACGACCACATGATGCTGCTTTAATCAGACAGCTTCTTGCACAATTTTAATAGTAAGCTTTCTATCATCCAGCTTACTGCCTAAACCTCGCACCGAATGACTATTGCTTCTTTCGAGAGTTGGAGTGAGGTCTGGGAAACCAGCGTTATGACAAGAAGAGCTTCAAAACGTCATCAAGGCTTATCCCAATATGCTGGCGTCAATATGTTTTATATATGGTATTGGAAAACTTGTCCACTAGTACTACATTTATGTTCTTGTTCAGGGTGACTTTGTGGAAAAATAACAATTACTTGACTTGACTCCTGGTGCTAAACCCACCTTTTAATTCTTTTATCGAAGAATGAGCTGCGTTTATAACTGGGACTGTCGTGATCCAGGACAATACACGGACACATATTACTGTTTGAATCAAACAGCTTCTTGCACATTTTCGGATCTTTCAAAAGTTTGAGCTATGTCTGGGAAAACAGCGTGTAGCAACCAAAAGTTCCAAGACTTTGTCATGTTTATTTCAATATTGTGGAGCCAATCTATTATGTATAGGGTATCAGAAACTCGTTCCCCAGTATTACAATTTGTAAACGTTCATGGTGACTTGACAATGACTTACATAACAATGACTTTATTCGACTTCTGGTGATAAAATCATTTCGTTACTCACATCTTTATTTAATGCCTCATTCCCGGTATAAACATTAGAAAGTTCGATTCGATTTACTTGTTAAATTTGCAAATCAACGATAAGGTTTTGGTTTGGTTCGTCGCTCTACGGTCATTTTGTGCACGCTTTGGGTTAATTAGACTGGAATCTACAATTTAAAGTAGATTTCAAACCACTCACAAACATCCATGTCACCGCCAGGATTGGAACCTGAAGCCTATGATACCAAAGGCCAGAGGGCTAGCCAATTGGCCAACAGGCCGCCAAATCAACGATAAAGCAAGCGATAAATTTGTAACTCTTTTAAAATGTAACAAATCTAAATTTACAAGAAATTACCAATGATTTGTAATAAAATGTAGTAAATCTAAATTTACAAGAAATTACCAATGATTTACAGTAAGATGTAGCAAATCTAAATTTACAAAAAATTGCATTAATTTTATTTTAATTTAATTTTAATTTTTAATTTTATTAAAATTAATTTTATTTTATCTTTAAATCTAAGTAATAATCGGACTCTTTATATTAAATATTATATAATTAATATTACATATAGCATTTTCAGTAGTTAATTTTTAAAAATTTGTTTCTTTTGTATGAGTTTCCATTTTAGAAAATGAAAGAAATTTTGCTCTATCATCAAATGGAAAGAAGGAAAGTTGGGTAATTTTATTTTTAAAATACTAAATATTCTTTACAAAAAAGGAGGGTATTTTTAATAAAGATATTCTAGAAAATTTCTAATGTGACAACAACAACATACTGATTTAAAACTATAAATATATTTTAAGTTCATATCAAAAAGATTTGCTTACATGTATCACAAACTTTTAAGAAATTACGAACATTTGAAAAATGTTTATTGAAGCACATTATATTAAGAAAAATGTCTGAAGAAGAAAACTATTTTTCAAAAGGCATCATATATTTATGCATTTTATTTGATCGTCAATGTGACCTGAATCTTACATTTATTTGGAAAATATATATTTTATAAAATAACAGTATATTAATAATCCATTAGGAAATGAAGTTTTTTCAGCATAATATAGTTGTTTACAAGATTTTATGTTTTAATGTGAAATATTTTCTTTTATTTCTTTTCCTAAAATGGGATAAAATTTATTAATAAAATATAAAAGTGGAGTTGATGTTTTTTATTTTTCACTATGAATGAATCATTATTTCATTCATTTAAATGGGATTTAGATTTTAAAATGTTCTTCAATTCATAAAAATTGTTCTAGAACTAAATTATTTCATTCATATAGAATGGAAAAGTAATACACGAAATCATCAAAACATTTTTTTTAAATAACTAAATTTTAAGGCAAGATAAATAACCTGCCATACAAATGTAAGAAAAAAGAAATTCATGTATTATTCAATAAATCTCTTTGATGGCTTTATTTTAATGATTTCTTTCCGCCTACGTATTTTTTGAACATCCACAATAAATACATGTTCATTGCATTATTAATTATTTAATCTATATATGTCGTTAATAATAATTTAATTAGTAGTTATAATATTAATGTTGTGGAATAAGTGATGATTAATTTCATTTATCACAACTGATAGGATATTGAATGAAATGTGATGCCATTGCACAAAATATGATAATTAATAGAATTAAATTATTTGTATGATTATCAAAGTAAATATCTTTTGAGGTTACAGTGAAATAAAACAAATATTATTATTCGAATATCATTACATTTAAATGCAATATTAATTAATTAATTTATATATATTAAATATTTATATCTTTTATAATGTTTAGATATTCTGAAGTTTATTAATGACTAATTGATGAAATCATCATGTATTCACATTTTGATTTTCATGAAGTTAAAATTGTACGACAAATTAATTAAAGTTAATATATTTTATAAGTGGCGATCGAAAGGTTTCCGTTTGAGGGCGTTTCTGCAGTGCATATGCGAATTCGCGAGTCACTGATGTTGGTATGTAAGTACAGATATCGAGCCATGGGATTCTTGTGGCATTCATTTATTTCCTAAGTATGGGTGGGATATCCTGAAACATTAGCAATGATAACGTTACTACCAAATGCTTACAAACAGAACCAAAGGGTTGCTATTCTTTTTCAATTCCTTTTCTTAGCTCACACTCTCCCTATATATATCTTGTTCAAATTTTCAATCGTTATTAAAATACTTTTTATTCATCCACTCAAGTTCAAATACATTTTTTTGAACTTGTAGTAGATGACACTTGATGTTAATACAGTTTTTTCAAATATTAATTCAGTAATTTAATTCAATTAATTAAGTTTAGTTTTTTTTAGATCTAAGTTGCATATATCTACCAATAGATGGCGCCATATAAACTTAAAAAAATGAATTAAAATTATTTATAAAAGACTTTCTGCAATAGAGTGAAAAAAAGTAGTAATTGCCTTTAATTTTTTATATATATATATCACTTGTTTTGACTGCCGAAGGACAGAAAAACGATAAATATTCATCGGAGAATGAAGAATGTGTATGGAGAAGCATTTCTGTAGAGAACCACCGTAGTGGTTGAGAAAGTCATCTACTAGAAAAGTGTTTCTCATCCTGCTCTTTGATTACCAGAGTCCATAGCTTTTTGATTTCAGGGATCCAGGCGTCTCTATTATTTGGGAAGGGTACTACAAAACGCTGGAAAGAATACGACGAGCAATTGCTTACAAACGACGAAATGGGATGCTTCTCATGTGGTGATATGATGATAACGCATTCTCTGATGGGATGATAACGCACGTTCTCACATCGCAAATGTCGTAATGCAGAAGTTACACTCACTAAAGTGAGACACAAAACATCACCGCCTTGCAGTCTTTATTTTTCCTATGCGATTTTCACGCCTTTGGCCCTTAAAAAAAATCCTTGAAATGTCGACGGTTCCTGTTGGACGCAGAAGTCAGCAGACAGTTTTGGACTTCTTCAAGCAAAAGATAGAGGGGTTTTACCAAAACGGTATATTCAACCTGACAAGACACTATGCTTGCCTAATTGTTAAAGGTGTTTTTGCATGATTGACATACCAAATCTGGACAGTACAGCCTTCGGACGGAGACTTTATGATAAATATTTATATCCTATTGTAAAATTATTTTAATTCATTTACAATAAATAATAATATTCTATAAATAATAATATTTTTATACGAGTTGCACTCCATTGTATATCACAAAAGGACTTAGATATCGATAGGATAATTTTGCTTCCGGGCTATTTTCTAGGATAGCCACCAAGAAAAAGTATTGAAAACCTAGAAGATTATTTGGAAAATAATAATGTAGGAATTGTTAGTACCAAAGAATTGCTTATTGCTTATAATTCATATGAAATTAAATCCTGAATAATTTCTACATTCGCCTTTGCGTAATGATACATAGTGTTTCTTTTTTCTTTGTACAACTTTGTGTATGTATATCGTGTTCCATTTTGTTAATGACATGAAAATTTCCCCGACGACCAAAATCAAATTAACTCCAGGAAAGTCTTATAAGAATATCTTACCGGATTTTTGTTGTCGCATGAGAGGGAAATCCTTAAAACTCTCACTGGCTGGCAATGATATTTCTGCCAGAGGCACACATCACCAACCAGTTTTCTGTTTTCTGGTGTCTCACATTACCACAGGGAAGACAAATAATCTGTTTATAAAAGAAAATCGTATTTACAAATGATAGATCAGAGTTAGACGAAAGCAAATGATGATATTTGTAAGAAATGCTATTTCTTGAAAAGAAGGTGTTGAAATTTTCAGTGAAGAGTTTAATTATGGTCTGTCTTTTCCTCATATAGATGCTGACAGTGCAGCGATGGTGAAACTTCATCCAATTATGGTGCTCAGAATAGATGAAGACGCTTACAAATACAATGCAGAGTCATGATGCCGGTGCTTTTTGCGTAGGAATATACTCGAAAAGCAATGATGTAAGTACTTTAAAGAAAATGAGAAAATGGGAATTCTCAAATTATTTATCAGTAAATCGTGAAATTACACATATTGGAAACCAAACATACAATAAACTCCCTCTAATACGACATCTACGGAACTGAACACCTGCCATATTACAGATAGTGTCGGTAAACGATATATATATATATATATATGTGTGTGTGTGTGTGTTACAGTAGATGTGAATAACTTAGTGATTACTACTGCGCCCAAAAAGTAAGACCAATTATTTTTTTTTTTTTAAAAACTCTATTTATTTTTCCAAATTTAATTCATCGCCTTCAAAGTAATCCCCTTCCGACACACTGCACTTATGCCAACTTTTTTTGCAATCCTCAATGCATGCTAAAATATTGTCGGCAGGGAGGATCTTCAAAGCGTGCGGCCTTTTCAGTTTAGGGAATAGCCAAAAGTCGCACGGTGGGAATACGATGGTTGTAGAACGATATGGTTTTCATTTTTGGCGAAAAAAGGGGCATTTAGTGGTTTTGATACCAATCGAGATTTGGCGTGTTTGACGCCCAAAATGGAATTGACCGATCCTTTTGACATTCCAACATCAGCAATAAGGTCTCTAATTGTAAATCGACTGTTTGCAATCACCAAATCTTTAATTTTTTGGACGTGAGCTTCGTCGGTTGAGGTTTGAACTGTTTATACCACTTGTAAACATTTCTTTCCGATATAGGAATGCTCACCGAATGCCTTCTGCAACATTCTATACTGTTCTCCAAGCAAAATTGAATGCAAGTTCCTTGCTGAATTAATTCAAACATTTCAAAAATCGCCGGAATCAGTTTTAGAATCTCACAAAGCCAAGCGTAATTCAAGCATTAATGAATATTTTTATGTCAACTTTCCCACAGATGTCTAGGACAGTGCCAGCAACCAAAAAAATGAAATAAAAAATGAAATTCCATAAGCCCCGGGAATTTTAAATTGAAAATTTTCTTACTTTTTGGTCACAGTAGTATGCAAATAATCAAGTAATCTGTAAATCCTCAACTGACATTTCTGGTTCTTTCAGTCGAGGTACATATGTAAAAAGCCCATCCTCCATACTGACAATAACAGCATTATTCGTCTCTCTGTTGAAAGAAACGTGTTATTAGCCAAATGTTTTATATAGTTTATATCTAACATAATATTTTGTTAAAAATTTTTTATTATTGTTGAAATTTTAATTTTAAGTCAGCCACAAATAATGATTTTAGGATTACTTCCTATTTATGTTAGGATAAATAATGCATTAATAAAAACTGAAATAGAAAACTTTTAATCATCTATTGACTATGACCTCTAAAATGCATTCATTAAAACGCAGAGGAGATAGTTCTTGAAATCCCTCCTTAATAATAGATCGATAAACCAATCATCTGGAACGAATGGGTTGAATTTCAATTTGCTATTTGGACTCACAATTAATTTTCCTTTAATTAACATCATATACATATATATATAGTTATATACCGAATAATTCAGAATTACTATTAGGTGACTATTAGATAAATAATTATTATAATAATAATTCGTAATAATTTTTCATCATATTATTCATTCATTTTTAAACCCTTAGGAATAATTATTGTTATATTAAGGCTATTAGATAAATAATTATTTATCATGACTTAAAAATCAATTGTTTACCAAAAATAAATACAGAAATTTTAATATCGAAATATATATTTCAGGACTAATTACCTTAAATAAACTACATAAAAATTAACAAAAATGTACTCAATTAAAATCTCTTTTTATCTCATTTAATATAGTGAATACAAAACAGGATTAATGATATTTACAAAAAAAAATATTGTAAGGAACTAAAATTTCATTGAATTCACAAATCAATTTTTTTGAATAATATTTCAAATAATTATATTTTTCACCTACTGGTCCTGATTGGTTTGTTGGAGGGCACATTGGATTTCGGAATCGGAAAGCTCTGTTCGTGTATTGAAAGTTCGTATATAACTGAGATGAGCACATTAAATCTTCAGGGGAAAAATGTCTGTTCGTCGAACTTGAGGTGAAGAAGTGTGGTGGCATATTGTCCAAATTGTGGTGGCATAACATGGGTGCAGTTTCTCTATACCATGCTTTGTATTGCACCATATGCGCCATTCTGGTTTCTTGTATATGACGGCAATGTTGTGTACTACTTTGGTTCTCAAAGAGTGCGTGCGCCTCGTGGTATTTCATAGAAATATGGGACTAGGTATACAAATATAGTTATTCTTTTTCCTGTTAGTTTCTTCGTTCAAAGGCAGCTTTTATTACAAGCAGTTAACCTTTATGGTTGTTTTTTTCTACTTTCTTCTCATAAAAATTCGCCGAGCAGCAATAGTGCACCAAAGTAGGTTTCTGAGAACTGCAATTTCCATGCTTGGCTACTAGGCTAGTGCAAGTGTCCATGCTAGCTCAAGTGTCTATAGAATTTTCAATTATAAAAAAAAGTGGCATCTGAGACTCTGCCGTTAATAAGAAGTAGTTTGTGGAATTTAGCATCTGGATATAAATCTGAATCTAGTCCAGATTGGTCTGTTGGATAGCACATTGGATTCTGGAACTGGAAATCCGGTTCGTGTATTAAAAGCTGGTTTTTGATTGAGATAAACACATTAAATCTCCAGGAAAATATATGTCCGTTCGTCAAACATAAGAAGAAGAGGTGTTCATCTAATTTGCCATGGCAAAACATGGGTGCAATTTTTCTATGTTGATTTGTAATACCATGGGTTGCATTGCATCATTTAAGCCATTCTGGTTTCTTGTATATGACATTCTGGTACAATTGTTCTTAAAGGGCCTGTCCTGGGGTATTTCAATATTTTTCTACATTGAAATTATTATTGTAATTATACAATAATATTGTGAAAATATCTGCTGTGTATTATAAAGTTGAAAAATAAATAATTATATAAGAAATGCATGAAAAAATTGTCCATTTCGTATTTAATTTCAAATATACTATACTTATAAATATTTCTTGGACAATAATTTATATAAATTATTTTGAAATTTTTTAAGTTTTCATTTTATGTTAAAACACGGAGTTTATTGAAATTAATGAAATAATTTTAATAAATGAAAAAAATTCAAAAATTTAAGTAAAATCAATAATCCATAATTAAAATAAAATTTAAAGACCAAAATGTAACGATGCTCACAATTTCAGTTAATTGCAGAATCATTAAATTAGTACCAATTATAAAAAAAAATATTGTAAATAATAATAATAATATGGCATTAATTAAGAAACATTCGCCATGATATTAAAGAGGAAATTTTGTAGACTAACACTCGCCATGATATTAAAGAACTATTTAATTGAAGAGTAACATTTGCCATGATATTAAAGAATAATTTATTTGAAGAGTAACATTCGCCATGGTATTAAAGAACAGATTATTTGAATAGCATAAATTTTATTTTGGTCCATGCATTGAGTTTTGTTTTGGGAGAGCCGGCCAGTGACTTCCTGGACAACTTTCAAGGTTTCAATTTGTTTATTTATTTTATTTTATTTTTATTATTATTTTTTTCACGAGCTAATAATTATATAAATGTATATATAAATATTATATTATTTCTTTTCGTTTTTTTTCTTTTCTTAGTAAGCATTAAATAATTTTGTGAGTAACATGTATATCGACTCAGCCTATTATATTTTTTCTAATTTTAATTTTTTTTTTGAATTTTTATTGTTTAGTATAATTTGTGGATACGTTTATGTAGACAAGGCTTTGCTTAACAAAAGTTATATAAAATCTATTCAATTAAAATGATATCTTATTTCATCATAATAGTAAGCAAAGTAGACGCACTTATATTCACAAATTAGCTGTCGTGAGGTCTGGGTTCTAATTGATAATTCATATATAAAGCTAATTGAATTTTAGTCCTTCACTGAAGGCTGTCCTGAAGTTCCCGCATAAATTGCGAGATCTCTATTTAAATGCCAATTTAGAACCTCCTATATCACAATGAGTCCCTTTAATTGATCTTAATATCTAATGGTTCTTGGAGCACAACCATTGCTGTTAATGCAGCATACATATTTATGAATTCAAAGTTGTGAAATTTCAAAAGAATAGATGCGAGGATTGTCGTCGTATCGGGACACCTCCGATTTGTCTCTTTGACAGTTGATCGAAAACGCAGACTTTGGAAAAGTTCAAATATTCCAATTTTTTTCTTCTTCTTTTGCCTTCTTCCCAAGAGATCCATTGGTAAGTAAAAAAGTAATTGTTCAAGAAAATAATAAACTTTTTCTTGAACAATTATTTATTTATTTGAAATATTAGTATTTTTACTTCAGATTAGGTTAAAATACAAAGGTTATTGAACTTTTAATACATGAAAGATATTAAAAAATTTAAGTAAAATCAACAATGAATATTTAAAATATAAATAATAAGATCAAAAATTAACGATGTTCACAATTTTAATTATTTGCACAAACATTAGTACCGATTAAAACCAAAATGCTATTGTTGAAAAATAATAAAAATATGGTATTAATTAAGTAATATTCGCTATGATATTAATAATCTGCATGAAGAGCAACATTCTACATGATATTAAAGAACAATTTATTTGAAGAGTAACATTCGCCATGATATTAAAGAACAATTTATTTGAAGAGTAACATTCGCTATGGTATTAAAGAACAGTTTATTTGAAGAGCATAAATTTTATTTTGGTCCATGCATTGAGTTTTGTTTTGGGAGAGCCGGCCAGTGACTTCCTGGACAACTTTCAAGGTTTCAATTTGTTTATTTATTTTATTTTATTTTTATTATTATTTTTTACACGAGCTAATAATTATATAAATGTATATATAAATATTATATTATTTCTTTTTTTTTTCTTCTTTTCTTAGTAAGCATTAAATAATTTTGTGAGTAACGTGTATATCGACGCAGCCTATTATATTTTTTCTAATTTTAATTTTTTTAAATTATTTCTGTTTAATAGAATTTGTGGATACGTTTATGTAGACAAAGCTATGCTTACCAAAATTTATATAAAAATCCATTCAATTAAAATGCGATCTTATTTCATCATAATAGTAAGTAGAGCGAACGCACTTATATTCACAAATTAGTTGTCGTAAGGCCTGGGTTCTAATTGATAATTCATGTATAATACTAATTGAATTTTAGTCCTTCACTAGCTGTCTTGAAGTTCCAGCATAAATTGTGAGATCTCTATTTAAATGCCAATTTAGAACCGCCTATATCACAATGAGTCCCTTTAATTGATGTTAATATCTAATGGTTCTTGGAGCAAAACCGTTGCTGTTAATGCAGCATACATATTTATGAATTCGAAGTTGTGAAATTTCAAAAGAATAGGTGCTGGGATTGTCGTCGTATGGGACATGTCCGATTTGTCTCTTTGACAGTTGATCGAAAACGCAGACTTCGGAAAACTTCAAATATTCCAATTTTTTTTCTTCTCTTTTTGTCTTTTTCCCGAGAGATCCATTGGGTTTTCCTAATGAAATATAGGAACGTCTCCCGTTTTGAAGCTTATATTTTTTGCTCCAACTTTCTTCCTCCCATGAAAATGCTGTGTAGGTGTCACTTCAATCTAGTTTATATTTCTGCATAAGAGGTACTGCATAAAGAGGTAAGATTCCTGACTTTTTTTTTTTACTTTTGCTCTCCCATGACTCCATTTTCTGACTTTTTTTTTATTCGGTATATTTCGGTGGAGTATTTTTTTTTTGTTGATGGCAGATTGTAGTCTTCATTAAGACAGACCAACCGTGAGAGTGCCCATGTGTAGGTGTGTGTGCATGTGGGTTTGAAGGAAATGAATGTGCCACGAGATAGACTATCCATCTCCGAAGTTACTCATAATTTATTCCGATTCAATCGCAATGATGGAAAATGGGAGGCATGGCAAAAAGCGAAAATCGCATTTTTTTTTTCCTCTGGTTGCAGAGACTTTTGAAGAATATTTTTAAAACTTAGTCTTATGCTGACGAAAAGAAAGTAAAAGAAAGCGGATTTCTACAAATGTAAAATAAAGTATTTGATTCAAAATACCAAAAAAAAAAGTGCTTTCATTTCCGAAAGGATTTTCAAATTTCTATATCGGTAAATGATTAAATAATAAACAAGTAATATAAAAAAAAAATTCAAAGTCAATTCCTACTTTTTTTTTCACTATATTGCAAAAGGTCCTTTATAAATAATTTTCATTCATTTTTTTTAAAGTTTATCTGGCGTCATCTATTGGTAGATATATGCAACTTAAATCTAAAAAACACTAAAATTAATTAATTAAACTTAATTAATGAATTAATATTTGAAAAAACTGTATTAACATCAAGTGTCATCCACTACGAGTTAAAAAAATGTATTTGAACGTGAGAGGATGAATTAAAAGTATTTTATGAACGATTGAAAATTTGAACAAGATATATATAGGAAGAGTGTGAGCTAATAGAAGCAATTGAATAATGTGTTTTTACTTCCGAAACGATTTTCAAATTACTATATCGAAAAATGATAAAATAATAAAAAAGTCAGTTGAATAAATTGAAGAGAATAGAAATAATTTATTTTTAAATCAACTGTAACAATATTTCACTTTCTCTAGTGATTAACAATATTATTATTTCTATAATCCATCATGTTTTAGTACTTTGGAAAAATGGATGTTATTTTTAATCATAAGGAATCAATAGTTAAGGATGTTAATTAGTTGGTGTAATATAATAAATACTGAACTAGGAAATATTTAGTTATTAACTGAATTTGTAATCATCAATGAATCCATTTTTTTCTTTATTATAGATTTTAATCTATTTGAATTATTCCTGATGGCAGATCAAAATGTCTATTAAGATAAGTTCAATCGTAAGAGGGTCTATGTGTATTTGCGTCTAATTAATGTGTAAGATTAATTCTGCACCAAGTACACTATCCATACCAAAGTTACCTATTTTATTGCAATTCATTTGAAATGATGAAAAAGGATTTAAAAGTTAAACATAAATATGATTATTACGTTATTATTCATATATTTAAGTAATATTACTGACAAAATGTTTCGTAATACTCGTATTACGTAATATGTAGTGTGTTTGTAAAATGTAATATGTAGTGTGTTACGTTGAATGTATGTGTGTATGTTGAATGTATCTGTGTCACACACTACTCATACACACTTGCATACTCGTACACATGCATACATACTCATACACATATATATTCATTCACACAAAAATACTCAATAAATACTCATACGCACACAAATATTAAATAAATACCCATACACACATACATAATCACACACATATGCATATACTCATACGCACATCATAATCATACACACAAATATATACTCATACACACATACATAATCATACACACAAATATACACCCATACACACATACATAATCATGCACACAAATATATACTCATACATACGTACATACACATATTCACACACATATACTCATACATGCACACAAATGCCTGCTCATACACATATACATATTCTCACACACAGACATACATACTCATACATACACACTCACACACGAACATATCCAAAGAAACAAACATCATGCTCGTTATTAGATTTTTATTAAATCTTGCATTTTAAATAAGATTACATCTGGTTGACTTAAACCAAACATTCTATGTTTAAACAAATCGAAATAAAGAAAATTCACGTGAGAGTAACTTTCTGTAATTACGAATTTGTACCTATCAATAAATAAACCCAATTTGTCTTTGGTAAGAGAGTTATTACCATCGAATAGTATTCCTTTCGATGATGAAAATGACACAGAATTTCCAACAACGAATTATTTTTAACGATTCTTGCGAGGGTCGTTAGGTTCCTGCTGTTTATTCTCATGCCGGTCTGATGAACATCCAACATTCAAATCAGAATGTCATTTCATATTTACGGAAATTTAATCATTTTCTGATTTGATGTAGTTTAATATCGCATTTTCCATCGCCCAAAAACATGCTTTTTGAAAGTCAAACTATGAAATTGCGATACAGATAATATGGATTTTGCATTAAGGTTGTTTTCCATTCCGTGTTATTTGCTATTGCTTTTGTAATTTTCTCCGCAATCGAATGATGTGACTTATTCAAACATGCATTACTTTATACGTTTGTATTTTGGACGCAGTTTGAATTTTATTGTAGTTCAAATAAGAATGTTATTAATTCAATGAAATGAGACAAAAAAGTTGATATTTCGAAAATAATTTAATTTTATATATTTTTAATATTTAGTTCAAGATAGTTAATATATATGTTAAACAAAATTAGTTGGCAAAAATTTATTCTCATGTTATTTAAAAATGAATATAAAAAAATATTTTATTCCAACTGTAATGAATATTTTGCTTTATTTAATTAAATTGTACTAGTTAAATTTTATTAAACTATGTTTTAATACTTATGTAATGTATTATTATAATAGTATTTTACGTACAAAATTAACAATTTAGTTACATAAACCATTATTATGTATAAAATCAACCTCAAATATAATAAAATCTCAAATCGTGTAATAAAAATTTATCATAATATATACTTATATATATATATGCATTCGATTCTATTTTCAGGTATGTAATGTATTATTACAATTTTATGTACAAAATTATTAATTTAGTTATATATCATCATTATGTAAAGAATTAATTTCAAATACTATTAAGTCGCAATAGTGTAAAAATTAAATACAATTTATCTCTCTGTATATATATATTTGCGTGTGTGTTGGTTTTATTGCTTTTAATAGTATTTGAGAGTAATTCTTTGCATAATGATTATATATATATAACTAAATTGTTACATTTGACGTAAAATACTATTGTAATAATACATTACATACCTGAAAATAAAATCGAATATATGCAAACACACACACATATATATATATGTGTGTGTGTGTGGGTATTAATCTATCTACTTATCTATCTATCTATCTCACTCTCTCTATATATATATTATAATTCTGAAGAAAACTTAAATCAATTTCGGATTATTCTATTCTATTTTCAGGTATCAACTTTCGCATCCAATATTGATGTATTTATAACACCTTTGAATCCCTCACAAAGTGCCTAACATCCATAGTAGTAGACCACCCCTAAAAACCAATTCTTCATTCCATATACCAGCAAAAAACATGGTAAGTTCTTATAATTTATATAATTGTAACTAATTACAGAATCATTTTACCAGGTTTAATACATATTATTTGTCCATTTGGATGACCACTAGATGTTCACGCTGAGATCTTAAACGAAATTAACTGGTACAGGATAGTGCAGCAGAGGTTTGAGTTGTGTACGAAAATCATCCAGACTATCTATATTCTAACTTCTCGGACTATATTAAATCTATAACAGCTTGAAGAAGAGAGCCACTTTCAGGTTCATGGGAGCACTTTAATTTTTATTTACAAGCATTATATTATACAAATAATGAACTCTGGATTATTATACAAAGAAATAAAGATTGAAAAAATTAATCACAAATGCATGATTAAATACCAAGCACAGTTCACTCCAAAGGCGGAGATTTTTCAGGGTTATCGAATCTACGTCGAATCTAATTGCCTGGTCTGATCACTGGCGTCATAAAAGAAATCACAAAAAATCACAAGAAATCATTTTGAAAGGCGGAAACTCCGACCTATTCAGTCACTTCAAAGAAAAAAGAAAAGCAACATTTCTGGTCTACTCGCAGTAAAACTATCCCTGTTCTTCACCTTAATTATCACAAGGCGTGATTTACGAAGCCACAAGGGGTTCATTTTGGAAACACGCAGAAATTTTTGTCTATTCTCTCACTTCAGATAAAAACAACACTTTTTTGTCGACTGGTTTGCAGAACTCCCCTCTTATTCACCAAAAAATTTCCTTTTATTACAATCCGTCATGAAGTAAGGGTTAGCTTCTCTCACTTCTCATTGGAGTAGACATTTCTCAGCTCGTGGTCTATCACCAATCATGATAAAACAACTCATGGTGTAGTCCATATTCAGTCTGCTATTATTTCGACCTGTGAAGATATATTCACTAATTTTATGAACCGCATTCTTCTCGATATCGATTTTCTGCTATCAGATTTGAGTGACAGGTTGTTTTCATTACTACAAAGCACTAATTTCTTGTAATATAGCTACCCAAAATAAAGCTTGTCGGCTGTCAAATTTGAGTGATAGGTTGTTATTATATACTTGTCGAATAACATACATTCCTCTGGAAGTGAATCTCCAAAACTCTTCCCTTGATAAAAAAAATTTCTGCAATATTATTTAAGTAGGTAAGAGATTAGGAATACCAGCAGTTTAAAGAAAAATTTACACAAGCGCTTTTATGCATGTTCATTTAATTAAGTAATGTATTGCAAACAGGCTCAATCAGTGATTGAAGCATGTGTTATTATTTATTATAATATAAAATACGTTTTGTAAGAATACATGCACATAAATTAATAACTTTCTTTTATTTCTTGACTAATTTATCCTGATGAAATGGGAAGATAATAGCATGTATCAATTTTGTGATTGTCCTCAGCTTGTGTTATCCACATATTAGCTGTCATTTTTTAACCAGTTACATAATAACATATACCCCTATCTGCAACTTGATGCTCAAGTTTAACTTAGAATGATTCTCTGCCATTATATTTTCATGTTGATTGAATGTAACATATTAAAAGTATTCATACATCAAAATTCTGTAATGTTTTCTAATAAAAGTGATCAAAACCAATAATAATACATTTTATAAAAAGAAAAAAAAAAACATTTTTTTGTAATATTTTAGTCGTATATTCAAATATTATCCCTGTAGTAATATGAAATCAATATTCTAATGCACAACATTAATTTCAAATGAACTAATTTTCACACGAACAACGTTGAGTATTTATTTTTAATTTAAAAAGTAAAAAAAAAATTAAAATAAAATTTGAAAAATAGGATTTTTAGAATTTAAATTTTGAAATATTTAAAAATTAGAAATATATATAACATTACAATTTAATATATAAGGTGCATTTTATGCATTTATTTCGTATTAAATTGAAGATATATTAATATTAATTAAAAATTACATATTAATCGTACATAAAATTACATTACATATTCATTACATATTAATTACATATTAATTACATGTTAATTCATTACATATTAATTACATATTAAAATTAAGAGAAGCAAAGATGATATTGTTAATATTTATAAAATTACCCAATTTATTTTCTTTCAAATATAGCCAATAAATGTCTTAAAAAACGAAAACTACTAACATATTTTTTTTTTATTTATGTGTTGTTTTACCTCATACATAAATATGCCTTTTATGAAAGAAAAAAAAATCATATTTTTTTAAATATTTTACTAATATATATTCAAATATTTTCGATGTAGTAATATTAAACCAATATAGCAAGAACAAATACAGAAAAATAATGGTTTTACTCTTTCAATAAAAGCAAAGACCATAAAAAATGAACAAACATAAACAAATTGTTGAAAGCAACATATTAAATGTATTTATACATCGTAATTTTTTAATGTTTTCTAATAAAAGAGAACTAAACCAATAATAATTAGTTTAGAGATTAATTTATCCTAAAAAGGAAACAAATAACTTATGATACCTTTAAATACCAGGTTATTGCCATGTAATTCTAGGCAATTAGTTTTTACGCTATTAGGACTTAATTAAAATCATTTAATAATAGCAATATCCTTGCATAAAATTATTTAACTACCTAATCCAGTTTTATTTCTTATATGTGGCTTATTAACTAAATTACAATGAAAATATATTCTGTTTTCATTGCAGTTTGAGTAAATAACAATGAAATTATTAATTTGTTATAATTTTCTGACTAGATTGTTATTAAGAAAGTAACGCCAAAGTAATAATAATGTCAATTAAAATGTTGTCACTTAATTTATTCTTCTTTTTTTTATAAACCTGCTTTTTAAAATGATTAGTTTTCTAAGTAGTGGTCTCTAGAATGAAAGTTCATAATTATTATCACAAAGATTAATTGTGAACACTTAATTAGTTCTTTGGTTAACAAAAATGCATAATTATTTCTATTTTTAAATACAATCAGGAGTTGTTTTTTCGAACGATTATTGGAACTGAAAGGGGTTTTCTGAAGGAATTACGAATTATATTCCAATTTGGAATGCATGGAAGCAGACAACATGATTCCTGGTTACTTGACTAGAATTTTTTTGTAATATTTTACAAATATAATACAGGTTTAAACCAGTTTTTTTTTTTTTACAAATATTTGGGAAGATGTAAGTAAACATTAAACAGAGTAAGAAGCAGACAACATAATTCGCTGTTACCTTGTATAGAATTCTTTTTTTGTAATATTTTACAAATATAATAAAGGTTTAAACAGTTTTCTTACAAATATTTGCAGGAAGATAATCTTCTATAATCTATTTTGTAAGTAAACATTAAACAGAGTAAGAAGCAGACAACATGATTCGCTGTTACCTGTATAGAATTCTTTTTGTAATATTTTACAAATATAATACAGGTTTAAACCAGTTTTTCTTACAAATATTTGCAGGAAGATAATCTTCTATAATCTATTTTGTAAGTAAATATTTAACGTAGCAGGAAGCAGACAACATGATTCGCTGGTGACCTGGCTAGAATTTTTTGTAATATTTTGCAAGTATAATACAGATTTAAACCAATTTTCTTTCAAATATTTACAGGAAGATAATCTTTTTAATCTATTTTGTAAGGTAAAAATCATTAAACATTAAACTTAGTAGGACAACAGGACAATATGATTCGCTGGTTACCTGGCTAGAATTTTTCGTAATATTTTGCATGTGTAATACAGATTTCAGCCAATGTTTCTTACAAATATTTACAGCAAGATAATCTTGTTTAATATATTTTGTAGGTTAACATCAGTTGAACCTTAGATTCATAATGAGTAATTTTGCATCTAGCTTTGGGAATGATATCAAGTCAAGTAATTGCTCACATAAGAATATCTTTTTAAAGTAAACATGGAAATAAATTTAAACAATTTCTGTAAATTATATGTATATCCATAACAATAAAAACTAATAAATATCAACATATTATCATTGTTGTGATCAATTTCACCAGCCTAATAGCAAGCTTTCCTAAATGTTTGCACCTTAAGAATTATAATTTTGCAGGTTGCCTGGCTAGAATTTTTTGTAATATTTTTCAAGTATAATACAGATTTTAGCCAATGTTTCTTACAAATATATAGAGGAAGATAATATTCCTTAATCTAGAAAATAGATCAAGGAAAATAGATATAGAAATAATAATATAATCTAGAAAATAGATTGTATTATTATTTCTAACACCAATTGTATGTTATGCTCATTATGACTAATACTGAATCTGACGTTGTTAATGATGTCCAATCAAGTAATGGCTGATATAAAAATATCTTCTTTTGAAATAAACATATAAATACATTTAAATAATTTCACTAAATTATCTTTGTACTTTGTCCATAACAATAAAATCTAACAAATGTCAACATATTTTCATTCTTGTGTCCATTTTTCCCAGCATAAAGGCAGGATTCCCTAAATGATTGTGCCTTAAGAATTAATTTTAGCAACGTGAAGCCTAGGACTTAATTCGGACACCAAAGGACAGGAACCGGATTTGCCAAAGGGTGTACTGGTGTAATCCCGAAGGTCTGCTTAATCATGAAACGACGAGGCAACGCTCAACAACTACTGCAGAAACGGCAAAGACCCCCCTTGCATTAAAATTATTAGAATCCATTTCTGAACAATGGAGCACATTTGTAAGGACTTCCTGACTATAGATGGCGATAATTAGGACTGACATCTGAAATGCAATACAGTTTGAATAATAGGAGAGTAGTCCAAATAAATTTTGGGGGAAATTCGAGTAACCTGTTCTTAATAAGTATTTAGTTGTCATCAGATTTTACAAGATTTATTACAACCGAGTACTGAAACATCGAAGAAGGAGTTACTCATTTTACTCACATATTTTCGTAGTCAACAAAATGTATTTGATTACAGATTTTTTAAACGCCATTTTGAATTTTTGTTTTTAATATTATTTTGTAGATTAAACTAATTTTTAAATGAATAACGATAAATGTTCATTTTTTTATTTAAAAATTAGAAAATTTTATATATAGAATTTGAAGAATAGGATTTTCGGAATTTAAAAATATTTTTTAAATTCTAAAAATCCCATTCTTTAAATTCTATTTTTTATTTATTCTATTTATTCTATTTTCTTTTTTTATTTATTCATTTAAGAAAACAATAAGCTTTTATTGTTTTGTAATTTTTAAATAAAAATATATGTTATTATAATTACTTATATAAGATAAATTTTATGTTTTTATTAAATTTAATAAATATTAATTACGTATTAATTATAAAATTACTTAATCACACATACATTTACATTGCATACCAATCATACATAAAATTATATTACATATAATAACATAAATTATAAGATTACATATCACATAAAATTACATTACATGCTAATCATACCTTACATTACATTAATATTAATCATACATAAAATTACATATTAATCGAATATAAAATTACGTATTATTCACATATCAAATTACATTACATGCTAATCATGCATAATATTGCATTACATGTTAGTTATAAAATTACACATTAATCATACCTAAAATTACATTGCATATTAATCATACATGAATTACATACTAATCACATAAACATTATATACTAATCACACATACATTGCATACTAATCATACATAAAATTTCATTATCATATTATTACATATTAAAATGGAGAGAAGTAATGCTAATATTGGTAATATTTATAAAATAATACAATATATTTTCATTCAATTAGAAGCAAATAAGCGTGTTAAAAAACAAAAAAATATTAAATCGATTTGTTTTTTAATTATGTGTTATCTTATCTCTATAATTATGCATTTTATTTAAGAAACAAATCATATTTTTGTAATATTTTAGTCGTATATTCAAATATTATCGATATAGTAATATGAAATCAATAGCAATGTACAACATTAAATTAAAAGGAACTTTTTTTTTCACATAAATTACGTAAGTGCTAATTTTTATTTAAAAAATATTATAACTATGATAATATTAAATCAATATAGCAAGAACAAATGCTGGCAAATAATGGCTTTACTTTTCCAACAAAAACAAAGGCAATAAAAAATGAAACAAACATCAACAAATTTTAACCCATGCAATAAGAAAAACTGAAAAACCATGTAGGAATATTTTTAATTAATTAAGTTTATTTTAAAACAAAGTCATTAAAGAGGAACACCATATATAAATATTTAGATTCTTTGCTTCGTAATTAAAGAAAGTAATTATTATTAAAGTTTTTAATCAAAATCCAAATAAATTTCTGGCATGTTCAGTTCTAAATCTTCTTTTAAAACATATTGATTTTCAAAAAATTAAATTCTGAGCGTAAATTTTTTTCTTAAGATTAATTAGTTTTCTAATGTTCCTTTTCAACATAAAATTACATTACATATTAATTGTATATTAATTATAAAATTATATATTAATCATACATAAAATTACATTACATGCTAATCATACATAAATTACATTACATGCTAATCATACATAAATTACATTACATGCTAATCATACATAAA
>BPLQ01010926.1:0-20084 GCA_021605075.1 Caerostris darwini | reverse complement strand
ACATGCTAATCATACATAAATTACATTACATGCTAATCATACATAAAATTACATTACATACTAATTATACATAAATTTGCATTACATAATAATTGCATATTAATTATACAATTACATATTAATCATACATAAAATTACATTACATATTAAGTATAAAATTACGTATTATTCATACATAAAATTACATTAAATACTAATCCTACAGAAAATTACATCACATACTAATCATACATAAAATTTCATTGCTTACTAATAATTCATAATTATCACATTATTTATTAAAACTAAGAGAAGAAATGTTAATAATGTTAATATTTAAGAAATTAAACAATATATTTTCCCTCAAATAAAAGCAAGAAAACTTTTTAAAAAACGAAGTGATTTTTGTAAATTATTAAAAAAAGAAGTGGAAAGAAATAAAGACAGTAATTTTTTTCCATGTGTTATTTTGCCGTGTATATAAATATGCAATTTAAAAAAATTAAAAAAATCATTTTTTGTAATATTTTAGCCATTAATTGTCGCTTGAGTAATATTAAATCAATAAAACAAGAACAAATGCTGAAAAATAATGCTTTTACCCTACCAACAAAAACAAACATCAACAAATTATAACCCATGTAGTAATAAAAACTGAAAAACAATGTTGAAATATTTTTAATTAATTAAGTTTATTTTAAAACAAAGTCATTAAAGAGGGACACCATATATAAATATTTAGATTCAGTCTTTCGTAATTAAAGAAAGTAATTATTGTTAAACTTTTTATCAAAATCCAAATAAATTACTGGCATTTTCTGTTCTAAATCTTCTTTTAAAGCACATTGATTTTCAAAAAATTTAATTCTGAGCGTAAATTTTTTCTTAAGATTAATTAGTTTTCTAATGCTCCTTTTTCGAAGGAAATTATAAATAGACAGGTTTACACAAAAGAAAATTTGCGAAATCATTACATTAAGGGTTAATTTTTAATCTCGAATAAAAAGATTAATGATATACAATATATCTTTCTTAATTAAACTGTCTTATCACTGCCTTAAAAATTAATCGGTGGCAAATTGATTTTACATTGAAAAGATTATGATTGATGAGACTTATATGCAGTTCCTAAAAATGGCCATTTTTTAACTCTCAGGTATTTTGCTGGATGTCAAAAATTAAGAAAAATTAGATCCTAGATCGGAAATCATTTATAAATTTTAAATGTTTTGTGTCGATATCTATTTGGTTCTTCATTACATAAAAATTAACTTCATTTTTTTTTATCTTAATTGGATGTGATTTATTTCCTTTAACAGAAAAATAATAACGTTGAAAATTTATTGCTTTAAATTTTAAGAAGTAATAAATTTAATTAAACTGTATTTAAGTTATTTTTAATTATTGCTGTGTTTTTTTGTTTTTGTTTTAATGATAAATAATTAAAGATAAATAATGTATGATAAAAATGTTTCATCAAGAAATTAATAAAAAATCCATTATCTCTAATTATATTCATCGTATTAATTATATTAGAGAAATTTAGTATTTTGCTACATTGATCGTTTTGATCTGTGGGAAAAATTACTTGATCTTTTTTTTAAAAAAGTACATCCGTTTTTAAATATTGATATTTTGTTTTTATTTTTATTTTGATAAAATTGAATAAAATAAATAATAAAAAAGATTTCCTAAAATACTGATTTTTTTCTTTCTATTACACAGCTGAATATAGATAATAAAAATGTTACGTAAAAAAGAAAAAAAAATTAATAGAAACTAATTTATCTCATAACACATACATCATATTAAAATATTAGAAAAATTTAGTACTGAACATTTAACATTTTGATATTTGGGAATAAAAACTCTTTCTTTTAAAAAGTGCATCCGTTTTTAAGTATTGATATTTTTTGTTTTAAAGTTGATATTTTTTTTAAAGTTGACATTTTTTGTTTTAAATTGTTTCTTCCAAAAAATTAGTGGAAAAAACATTTATTTCTAACTATATACATCACATAAAATGTTACAAAAATTTAGTATTGCTAAATTGAATATTTTGATATTTGGGAATAAACATTATTCTTATTTTTTTAATAAGTACATCCGTTATTAAATATTGACATTTTTTGTTGCTTTAAAGTAGAATAAAGTGAATAATAGAAATATTTATCCAAAAAATTAATAGAAAACACATTTATCTCTAACTATATACATCATATTAAAATATTACAGAAATTTAATATTGCTACATTGAACATTTTTATATTTTGGAATAAATATTACTGTTATATTTTTTAAAAAGTGCATCAGATTTTAAATATTGATAATCTTTTCTGTCATAAAGTTCAATAAAGTGAATAATAAACTTATTTCATGAAAAAAAATTATAATAGAAAACCTAACCTAAAAACAATTTAATATTATCTTTTTGATATTTGGAAAAAAATACTCTACCTGTCTATTTTTTAAAAAAAAATTCGTCCTTTTTATGTATTGATTTAAATCTAAATTGTTAAAAATTTATATTAATTTTTCATGTAAATCATATATCCTATAAAAACACTTGAACACTTCTGTTACTAACTTTAAGTATTTAAACTTAAACTTATAAACACTTAAATATGTAATTTCACACATATTTTTATTCCACCTTATATTAACAATTTATTTTAAAATTAGTAGTACAAAATATTAGAGAAATAAATAAATGTTCAAAACAATATCAATAAAGTTTTAAAGTTTAAGTTCAAAGATTATAAATACTTGAGATCATTTAAATTAGAAGCTTTCTTAAAAAGAACTAAGAAACTGATCAATTCCATTAAAGTTAATAAGATAATAACTACAATTTCAGTTTAATTAATCATAACTGAGAGGTGTACAATATTAAAATGAATAAAAGATCAAAACAACATGCAATAAACTTTTAAAGTTGGTACAGATTGCACGCTTATAAATATCGTGAAAACATTTAAATTAAAATCTATCTTGAAAGGCATTAAGAAACTGAATACATCATACTAATTACTAATTTATAATTTATTTTAAAATTAGTGGCGTAAAATATTAAAACAAATAAAAGTTCAAAACAACTTGCAATGAACTTTTAAAGTTTAAGTTCAATGATAATAAATATCGAGAGAGCATTTAAATTAAAAGCTTTCTTAAAATAAGCTGAGAAAGTGATCAATTCCATTAAAATTAATAAGATCGTAACTTCAATTTCAGTTTAATTAATCATCACTGAGATTTTTATGCATGGATATCAAATTAATTCCTTTTCCGGAAAACTATGAACCTGAAAGTGAACAAGATTCGTCTTTTTATCCACGACCGTAACCTATCCCCGTCTCGACGAAAAGTTTCTTATTTTGTACGTAATTAATGTGCGTGTTTGCAAGCATACGTTGCAGTGTTTTAGCTTAATTAAGCTTCATGGGAAAATTATTGGTTTTCTTTCATTTTAAGACACTCTAAACTATTTCCCCTTCACCACGCCGAATTAATGAAATGTGAAAATGCGAGTTATACGGCCCCTAATTTCATAACAGCTAAACAGCGTCGAAAAACAGATCATTATCAAAGTAATTGACGATACCCTGAGGATATGTGCCCATTTGGTATCTTCGCAGAAAAGCTGGTAGTTTATGCAAGAATGCAAGTTTTCTGAATCAATAGTTTAATAATTAAATCAGTTTATGTGTTTGAAGTTATTGGCGCACTCTTATGATTAATCCAATAAATGATATTTGAATAATGTATCTAATGATATGTTTAATTTGTGAAAGATCATCTGCAATATATTACTACTTATGTATTGACATGTAGTAACAAAACTTTTTAAATATATTCCTTCCGTATTGTATGAATGGTTAAATGGTAAATAATGAAATATTTCTTAATTCAATTAAAAATTTCTGTATGTTAATTATTAAATTTATCTCGTTATACTGTAAAGTACTTTTCCCTGTCAATATTACAAAATGCTAGCGCAAGATTGGTAAAATCATTTTGATAATGCAAAAGTAACTTTTTTTTAAACAACATTGTAGTAAATTAATTAATTCATTTGATTTATTAATCGATTGATCAAGACATATCGATTAATCAAGTTAATTATACTTTTATAATCACATATAATATTTAAAATTTCTTTTAATTATGTTATTTACTTATTTACAGTTACAAAATTTATATTTTTACTTAATATCGAGAGGTTTTAAAGACATAAACTTCATTTTTCAATAAGTAATAATATTAAATTAAATTAAATTAATTAATAATTGGATCCTTAATCTTCATATTTTGTTAACTAATTTTACGAAATTAAAAAAAAAAAACATCTTATGGCTTACGCTGTTTTTGTCAATAATTAAATACTTTTCAACCCTTTCTCACTAAACTGGATATATAGAAATGCAAAAATGTATAATATAAAATTATTAATGTAGAATTTCAGCAAAATTTGAAAAAAAAAATCGGATGAAAGAAAATAAATCTTAAAGCTCTAGGGCTGCAAATTTTAAGGTTACACAATTGTAATAAATGGAATTCCTAAACCTAATAACATGAGATATATAAGTTTTGTTGCGATAAAAGATATTTTAGAAATGTCTGTAAGCAGAACTTCAAATCATTTACCCATCCTTTTGTTAATTGTTTCACAAGTGCATTATAAATTTACAATCACTAATTTAATTCTCATTATATACGAATACCATAACTGCAACTCTATTAGCATTCATTATTTATAAACTCATTGCAAAATACAGAAAACATAAAAGGCAATTCTCATAATAACATAGATTTTGCCACTAATTTAATCCTTGAATGTTCTTATGTATCCTTGCATGCAATATACATCAGGAGTATACAATAATAAGCAGCACAAAAGAAATTAAAGATGTACCAAAAATTCAAAGTAAATAAGAATATGAAATACTTTCCATGAAATCAGAAGAATATGAAACATTGTATATAAGGTGATTCAGTGGCCATAGAACAAACTTTGAGGGGTTATGTCGCTTAGTGAAACATATTTCTATGCATATGCAGCATATTCTGCAGAATATATATATGCATATGTTGCATATGCAGCATACTGAATATGCAACATCGTATACTATATCTTTTTATATATAGGAATGCAAGGTAGGCAATTCATTCTTTGAGGTACGAACACAGAAATAAGACATGGCAAGAGATACATTGTTTACTTATGATACCACTGTGTAGCACTGCTTCTATTCAATGTTTACAATAAAGGCTCCACATTGCAACCCCAACAGTAATACATGCTTAGTAGGGTCGAAGGAGTGATTGGTGAACAGATGCCAGTCAGCCTCAATGGAGAATCGAGCAACAATGTCCTCAATGGAGAATCGAGGAAAAATGCCCTCAATTGAGTCAAATAGAGTCTCGTCTATGAAGGAACAGCTACAACACAGAGTAAGAATAAAATAAAGTGAGACTCAGGATTACCAGCCAGAGGAATTGAAACTCGTCACGTGACAGGTATCAGTTGGGGCATTGTGCCTGGCTATTGCAAAAAATTTGTTTGAAAGTGTGTTCATTCTTCAATGCATCACTTCAAGATCCATATTCCAGCACAAAATATGTATGTTTTAGTAGTTTAAGCTGCACAACCCCTCAAAATTTGCCCCATGATATTCAGTTTACTCTGTATATAAGTACTTTGTATGAAAATCCCCTTAGAAAACAACGCAGAGAGGCATATTAATATTATCATAAATAAAAACTTACACATGCTTTTCGAAGAATGCATATTGCCAAATTTAGAAAAATTAAATTTAAAAATTGGCTGTTCTCATAGTAAATTAGACGAAATTTGAATTTGTTGTTGAACGAAAACAATTCCAAGTAGTGAAATGTTACTACATAAAAAAACATCATTGCTTTCAATGCACAGAAGAATCACAAGTTAAAATGAAATGATAGTACAAATCCACTGCACTACAAAACATATCAAAAGGTTTACGGATTAAACCACCCATAAAATAAAAAAAGCCAACTATCTTAAAGTGAGGTTTACTTAATCCATTGAAGATTTTAATGACACGGGAAAAATTAATATGCAATCAGATTATTATTTTTAATGACTGGTGATGTTTTCTCAGTTTAATTAACGTTCTTAACACTTTCTTTTTTTTCTCCTTTTTTTTTTTTCTTTTTTTTCTGAGATAAGAGCTTTTTGATTAATTGATTTCTTAAGATAACAGTTAAATATAATTGGTGCCTTTTAAGTTTTTTTTTTTTTTAATTTCCAAGTAAGTAAGTGATTAATGTAATCCTAAGCCTCAAAACAATTTTTTTTTAAATATTTGTTTTTACTTAAATTAAATACCCAAATTAATAATTATTTTTTAATTGTAGCTAAAATTACACTTCTACTTATTAAAAAAACACTCTCCAGGAAAGAAATTATGTCATTAAGAATATAATATACATTTGTTATCTATTTTTAAAAATTATTCAAAAAATAAACATTTCTTTATCTTAAATTGCAGTCATCTTTATATAACATAAATGGAAAAGAAAATATTTTACTCTTTTGTTATATTCATAGACGTAAATAGTTTGCATCTCAAGTGGGACAAGGTTTTTTTTTTCTTAGGTTCCTACAAGACTAAAATTTTTATACTTATGCAGCCGATTAAAATATCTATAGATGTTGTGGCATTTTTTTTACGCGAACTGTTTTGGCAGTTCATTCCAAGAAGAGTGAAACGTATGTTATTTAACAAATATATAACAAACCCATGATTCAAATTTGTCAGCAGACGAGCTTTATTGTGAATAGTTATATTACGTGTAATTATTGTTTTGTACTCATGAGAACAGCAAATCTGATAGTAGTAGCAAATCATGTATAATGAGGAAATTAGCGAATATTCACAAGTTGAAACAACTACAGATTGAATATAATATACTATGAGTGGCTCCATCGTGATAGACCACAAACTGAGAAATGTCTCCTCCAATGAGAAGTAAGAGCAGCTAACTTCCACTCTTGAAGGATTGTCTTAAAATTAGATTTTTTTTGGTGAAAAAGAAAGAGAGTTCTGTGAAGAGTCAACCAGAAGTGTTGTTTTATCTTTTTTTTCTCTGAAGTGACTGAATACACCCGGAGATTTCGCTTCTTTTGAAAGTGCGCCCCTTGTGGTTTCGTGAATCACAACATGTGATAGTTAACGGTCTGTCGCAAACTAAATGTTTAGTTTCGTCGTAGACTTGAGAACTCTTAAAATCTCCCAACTTGGAATGAACTAAAATGAACTTGTAAATCAAACTATCGGCAATTTTCATTTTTTGTAAATAGAGTTTTGTATAAATGTATACAATAATATAGTTTTGTATAAATGTATATAATGTGTACAATAAAAAATAAAGTGTTTCCGTGAACATGAAAGTGAACTTCTTCTTGAAGCTGTTATGAGTCTAATGTAGGCAGAGACGTTGCAATGTATTGAATTAATTTTTAGAATATTATTATCATTTCATCCCTATACATTATGCATTTTGTGCTTTGTTAAACAAACAGGTTATTTTTTTGTAACTTTCTAGAATTTATGTGAAAAATTTTCCACTCTTTTTAATATAAAATTTCGCATTGAATTATCATAAGTGTAGGTATTGTATGCCTTTGTAAAAAAAATATATCGGAAAGAAATTAAAAATTGTTTCACAAAGAATTAAAAATGCATCAGGCAATCCTCCAACAAAGAGAAATGAATTCCATCAAAGAAATAATACACGAAAGGACTGTAAACTAGCAACATAATGTGTTTCTTTATTGTCTGCATTTAAATCGACGACAACAAATTATAGTTGCCTCTCGGGGAATAACTTAAAGAAAATATAAATAAACCATTGAAGACCTTTGTCCGTGCCTGTCACAACTCAAAATGACAAAAAGGAGCAGAAATATTAAAGGATTACACAAAATTCAAGATTTAACAGCTGAAATTTAATCAAAAAAATAACAAAAAATGTATCCAATAGGGGAAAATATTAAAAAAAAAATGCTTCTTCATGCATTCTTGTTTTTCGTCCGTCCTTCCTACATCTGGCATTCCTCATCAAAATCTGCCAGACACATAAATGTATGAAAGGCATTCCGGCACGACGGCTGAGCGTCAAAAACTCAGGAATAAACATCTGAGAGAACGGAGCGAGGGCTTGGCTGACAGGCATATATTTAAAAGTCTGCCCTTCATAGCCCATGAAGACGGTAGGGGCGGGAAAATACTTGAATGCCTTTCGAACCCCCCCGCCTGTTCTCCCCATAACCCCCCACACACACACACCTCCTTCCAACATCTGGAATTTTGATTAGCCCACAATCTCAGAGTCATACTCATCTTGCGCCTTCGATAAATGAGTGCAAATGAAATCTGATTTTAAACTGTCAGCGACACGAGTTTGGATGGCATGTTACAAGCAGAGTGCGTGTCGACTTCTTTTTCTTCTTCTTCTTTGCACCTTCTTCATTTCCCCTGCTCTGCATATAAAACGAAAGGGCTCCATTGGAGACAGAATGGGAATATAAGATCTCTCTCTCTCTCTCTGTTTATATATCTCCTTTCAAATGAGGAAATGGGCTGGCTTGAAAAGAAGTATGCGTTCCAACGTTCCACTGTGCACTCGTGAAGAAAATGATTCTAAAAGCGATTTGATAATAGGAATCTTCTCACATCTGCGGGACTGAATTGCATATCATTATCTGTTCACTCTGTCTTTAATAGCAAGTTTTGAATTGGAACTGAACAATGAGTCAGAATTAAATAAAAAAAATAAATAAAATGAAAAAGAGGAATTCGAAGGAAATTCCTTGGATTACTTTCTTCGCAGCGTAAAGAGAAGCGATTAGAGATCTAGTATTCGTCCAATTTATTCTTTAATCCTTTGTCCGTCTGAACGACTCTTAAAATTAACAGCTAAATAATGGTGATATAAAAGTTTGCACAAGCGCTCTATATTACGCTTATCTTTGAAGTAGCTGAAAGATTCCGTGGTATTTGGATTGTGTTGTTATGGATATAATTGCAAAAAAACTGTATAAAATAACTGTAACAATAATAGTAACAATTATAGTAATTGTATAATATAACTGTAACAATAATAGTAACAATTATAGTAATTGTAAAATATAAATGTAACAATTATAGTAACAATTATTGTATTTGTATAACATAACTGTAACAATAATAGCAACAATTATAATGTGTGTATAAAATAACAGCAACAATAATAGTAACAACTATAGTGACTGTATAAAATAACTGTAACAATAGTAGTAACTGCATAAAATAACTATAACAGTAACAATAGCAATTATAGTGATAGTATATACACTGAAGTGACAAAAGTCATGGGATAGCAATATGCAAATTTTCAGATGGCAGTAGCATCGCGTAGAACAGGTATAAATGCGCAGTGCTTTCGCAGAGCTTTCATTTCTGTTCAAGTTATTCATGTGAAGAGGTTTTGACGTGATGATGACCGCACGACGGGAATTAACAGACTTTGAACGCGGAATGTTAGTTGGAGCTAGACGCATGGGTCATGCCATTTCGGAAATCGTTAGGGAATTCAACATTCCCAGATCCACTGTGTCAAGAGTGTGCCGAGAGTATGAAATTTCAGGCATAACATCCCACCATGGACAGCGCAGTGGTCGACCGCCTGCACTTAACGACCGAGACCGGCGACGTCTGCAAAGAGTCGTAAATTCTAACAGACAAGCAACACTGCGTCAAATAACCGCAGAAATCAATGTGGGACGTACAAGGGACTTGTCTGTTAGAACTGTGCGGAGAAATTTGGCTTTCTTGGGCTATTCCAGCAGAAGACCGACTCGAGTGCCTTTACTGACAGAACGACATCGCTTGCAGCTACTCTCGTGGGCACGTGAGCATATCGGTTGGTCCCTAGATGAATGGAAAACCGTGGCCTGGTCCGATGAGTCACGATTTCAGTTGGTAAGAGCTGATGGTAGGGTTCGAGTGTGGCGCAGACCCCACGAAGCCATGGACCCAAACTGTCAGCAAGGCACTGTTCAAGCTGGTGGTGGCTCCGTAATGGTGTGGGCTGTTTTTTCATGGCATGGACTTGGTCCTCTGGTGCGACTGGACCGAACATTGACTGGAAATGCTTATGTTCAGCTACTTGGAGATCACTTGCAGCCATTCATGGACTTCATGTACCCAAACAACGATGGGATTTTTATGGATGACAATGCGCCATGTCACCGGGCCACAACTGTTCGCGATTGGTTTGAAGAACATTCTGGACAATTCCAACGAATGATCTGGCCACCTAGATCGCCCGACATGAATCCCATCGAGCATTTATGGGACATCATCGAGAGGTCTGTTCGTGCCCAAAATCCTGCACCATCAAAGCTTTCACAATTATGGACGTCTATCGAGACAGCATGGCTCAATATTCCTGCAGAAGACTTCCAACGACTTGTTGAGTCCATGCCACGTCGAGTTGCTGCACTTCGCCGGGCGAAAGGAGGGCCGACACGATATTAAGAGGTATCCCATGACTTTTGTCACTTCAGTGTAATAACTATAACAGTAATAGTAACAATTATAGAAATTGTACAAAATAGCTGTATATAATTATTAACTGCTAATTGCAATTGTATAAAAAATATCTATTTATTTATTTATATTTTGTGTTTTTTCAAATATTTTTGCAACTACAGCTTTACATTAGTTTTATGTTCGTTACTAATGAAATTAAAATGCCTCCTGTATTTCCAGGATTTTTCTATTTTTGTACTCTGTTCACGATATTACCGAGGTTTAGATGGAGATCACCATGGCATTCAAGGACGCTGTGATTAAGCCTCATTTGTTTAATGAGCTTCTCTTGAACGTGTTGAATTATACATGTATAGTCACTTCGACTGGTGCATTCCTTGGAAAACAATACACCGTACAGGAGATGTATAGTACTCGACTGTATATATGGAAGTATATAGACGTTTAAAGAAGTTTATTTATACCGTGTATTATGTTTCTGTAGTCTATAGAGGTTTCAAACAATTATTAAATTGTTATTATTTTTAAAGTGTCTGCATCATTATTTCTTGTTATACTGATTCATAAAAGAAAAGTCATTAAATTAGCATACACAATACAGACGTACATATACACAATGGCATACAATACACAGTTGGCATACACATACACAATGAAGTATTTATTGTCTGCTGTCTTGATTAAAATGTGTGATATATTTTATTTCGTTATGGTTCAATCTACAAAGTATTACAGTATTCAGAAATTTAAAGCAATTTTAATGATATATATGTTATTTATCTCGAATGATATTTTTATTTCAATAAATATTTGGAGAACATTATTTCGAAATATAACTAATAATATTAATATGAAAAATCATTATTATATGTTGGAAGAAACGTATTTTTTATGTTTGACGAGTTAAACCATACTTAATAATACCAGTTATAGTGTATATTACTAAACATATTTATTTGTGAATTATTTTTGTTTTATTTTACAACTCTTAATTCTTTAACAGATTTATCACGTAACTTTTGATCGTTTTAGAGAAATCAATAGTAGAACAAAATCATTATGAGTCAATAATGTCTCACTCTTATCTACTATTTGTAAAAGATAATGGGTGTAATGAAACTTACTAAATAACAAATGAATCTTCTTAATAATCCTATAAAAATACAACAAAAAAATATTTTTACTGAATTAAAATATTTTTTTTTAGCATATGAGAAACTTCTAGAAATAGATACAAATCTTATTGCAAAAAAAGGAGTAATATAAAAAAATGGAAATAATAATCAGATTTAAATCAAAATTCAATTAATATATCATATTTGATAAAAAATTATCTTTTATAATGAAGTATAATATAAGACACAGACAGTGATATATAATTTTTAGCAGTTTAAATTTAGTATCAAACATATTTTGTAAAGAGCCATAAAGAAGCATTTGTCATGATATATTGTGATTTAACATTAATATTCACATTTCAAAATCTACTTAACATTTTTTATTACATTTTAGGATTATGAGAAAAAATTATAAATTTTAATTCATACATGCAGAATATAAAAACTAACCCTTCAATAAGAATATTATACTATTAAATTAGTAATTATTAAGTGAGAAAAGAAATTCACCCACAATATCTTCTCTCGCACAACTTTATCTTTCTATAAAATTATCTTTTTTTCAAAAAATGTTTTGATTTCAATACTGTGCAAAGAAAAGGGTTTTCTAATGGGAATTCTATTTTTTTATCATTAATTTTCTGAATTTTAGCACTTCACTTTATAGATTTTAAAGTTATGTAATGCCAATTATAAGAAATGAATGATTGAATTTGCCCTTAACTCAATAACAATTCACTGGAATGTTTAAAAACTTCGAATACAGAGATAGTATTTTGTTCAGAAAGGTCAAAGGAAGCTTATCAAAGGACAAAGGAAGCAAATTAAATAGGCAGCATACAATATCGAATGAAACAAAAACAAAAAAAAAGCCTTTGTCGAAAAAGCAGCATTGATACAAATGCCTGTCTGCTCAAGAAGAAGACCAAAACACATATGTCCCTTAGTAAGGGGCATGACTTCCCTTAATTACTATAGATGATTTGTACCCACTGAGCATATTGATTAATACAAATGTTGCACTGATACAATCGAGTTCAAAACAACTTGCAATAAACTTTTAAAGTTGGTACAGTTTGAACGCTTATAAGTATCGTGAAAACATTCATATTAAAAGCTTCCCTAAAATAAGCTGAGAAAGTAATCAATTCCATTAAAATTAATAAGATCATAACTTCAATTTCAGTAAATAATATAAATCATATGTTTTATAAGAATAATTTAACATTTTTATTCTACCATAAATATTTCAATAATTTATTTAAAAATTAGTGGTACAGGTTATTATAGAAGAAATAAAGAGTCAATGCAACATGCAATAAACTTTTAAAGTTTAAGTTCAACACTTATAAATATTGTGAGATGATTTAAATTAAAAGCTTTCTTAAAAATGAACTAAGAAACTGATAAACTCCACTAAAATTAATAAGATCATAATTTCAATTTCAGTTTAATTAATCATAAACTGAGATTTTTATGCATGGATATCAAATTAATTCATTTTCCGGAAAACTATGAACCTGAAAGTGAACAAGATTCGTCTTTTTATTCATGACCGTAACCTATCCCCGTCTGGAGGAAAAGTTTCTTATTATGTACGTAATTAATGCTCGTATTTGCGAACATAAGTTGCAGGGTTTTAGCTTAATTAAGCTTCATGGGAAAATTATTGGTTTTCTTTCATTTTAAGACATTCTAAACTATTTCCTCTTCACCACGCCGAATTAATGAAATGTGAAAATGCGAGTTATACGGCCCCTAATTTCATAACAGCTAAACAGAGTCTAAAAACAGATCATTATCAAAGTAATTGACGATACCCTGAGGATATGTGCTCATTTGGTATCTTTGCAGAAAAGCTGGTAGTTTTATGCAAGAATGCAAGTTTTCAGAATCAATAGTTTAGTAATTAAATCAGTTTATGTGTTTGAAGACTACCTCGGATATTGGCACAGTCTTATGATTAATCAAGTAAATGATATTTTAATAATGTATCTAATGATATGTTTATTTTGTGAAAGATCATTTGCTATAAATTGCTACTTATGTATTGACATGTAATACCAAAACTTTTTAAATATATTATTCGCATTGTAAGAATGGTTAAAAGGTAAATAATTTAATATTTCTAAATTCAATTAAAAGTTTATGTATAGTAATTAATAAATTACCTGAGGATTCATTATACTGTAAGATTCTTTTCCCTGTCAATATTACAAAATGCTTTTTCTAGATTGATAAAATCATTTTGATTGCAAAATTAAATTATTTTTAAGCAAATTTGTAGCAAATTAATTAATTCAGTTGATTTATTAATCGATTGCTGAAGACACATCGATTAATCAAGTTAATTATACTTTTATAATAACATATAAAATTTAAAATTTCTTTTAATTATGTTATTTACTTATTATTTACTTACAAAAATCATATTTTTGCTTACTATCGGGAGGTTTTAAAGACTTAAATTTAATTTTTCAATTAGCAATAATATTAAATTAAATTAAATTAATTGAATTAATTAATATTTTTTTATTTATCAAATAATATTTTTTATTGATAATATATGCTCTTATCAGACATATATAGTAACATAATGATGATATAATTTATTTTCTGGATAACTTTTCTTATAATTTTGAATCTTCATATTTTGTTAACTAATTTTACCAACGCAAAATAGACATCATTTCGCTTAAGTTGTTTATGCTTGTGAGATATTTTTGCCAATAAATTAATGAAGAATTAAATATATTTCACCCATCATATGTTTATTCACTAAACTGGATAAATAGAAATGTCAAAATGTATAATATAAAATATTAAAAGCAGAAGCTCAGAAAAATTTTGAAAAAAAAAATTCGAGTGAAAATTAATACACCTTAAAACTCCAGTGCCGCTGATTTTAATGTTGTAAAAAAACCCATTGTTATATGATATTTCTTTACATAATTGTAATAAGTTGATTTTTTTTGTCTGCAAAAAGTAAGTCTTAATTTACGTAAGCTATACCACTTCTCAAAGTTTGTTTTATAACCTTCAATTTACTCTGTACATAAGAACTTAGAAAACAACGCAAAATAGAGATAGACAAATTAATAGAATCAAATAATTTTCAAGGAATAAGTATAGTAAAATTTATAAAAATTAAATACAAAATTTGCCTGTTCTCCTTTTAAATTGGAAGAAATTTGAATTTGTTGTTGAACGACAATAATTGCAAGTTGTAAAATTTTACCACATAAAAATTAAGAAAAAACATCATTGATTTCAATGCAAAGAAAAATCACAAATTGAAATGAAATGATAGCACAAATCCACTGCCCTACAAAACATATAAAAGGTTTACGGATTTAAACTAATAATAAAATAAAAAAAAGCCAACTATCTTGAAGTGAGGTTTACTTAATCCATTGAAGATTTTAATGACTAGGGAAAAATTAATTAGCAATCAGATTATTATTTTAAATGACTCCTGGTGATGTTTTCTCAGTTTAATTAACGTTCTTAACACTTTCTTTTTATTTTCTTTTTTTTTACTGAGATAAGAGCGTTTTGATTAATTGATTTCTTAAGATAACAGTTAAATATAATTGGTGCCTTTTAAGTTTTTTTTTTTTTTAATTTCCAAGTAAGTAAGTGATTAATGTAATCCTAAGCCTCAAAACAATTTTTTTTTTTTAAATATTTATTTTTTGCTTCAATTAAATACAAAAATTAATAATTATTTTTTAATTGTAGCTAAAATTACACTACTACTTATTAAAAATCATTCTCCAGGAAAAATATAATTAGGTCATAAGAATATGATTTACATTTGTTGGTTTTTTTAAATTTATTCAAAAAGTAAACATTTCTTAAATAAAAAAATGGCCGTTACCTTTGTATAATTTCAGTGGAAAAGCAAATGTTTATGTTTTACTTTTTTGAAAAAATATCAATAGATTTAAATATTTTGCATCTAAAGGTTTATTTTTATTAGATTCCTACAAGATTGAATTTTTATAATGTTGCCAACTAAAATATCCATAAATGTTGTAGCATTTTTTCTCACGAGAAGAGTTTTAGCATTTCATTCCCAGGAGAGAGGAATGTATGCTATTTGACAAATATATAACAAACCCATCACTCGCATTTGACAACATACAAGCTTTATTGTGGATAGTTATATTACATGCAATTAGTGTTTTGTACTAATGAGAACAACCTGTCAGTCAAATCTTATAGCAGATATTCGATATCATGCATAATGAGGAAATTTGCGAATGTCTATTCGATGTTCACTGGTCGAAACAACTACAGATTGAATATAATATGCTATACTATCTTCTCCATCATGATTGGTGGTAGACCACGAGTTTAGAAAAGCCTATTCAAATGAAGCTGATCCCCTCCCCTCTTAACGGATTGTTTTAAAAGGCGATTTTTTTGTTGAAGAAGAAAGAGAGTTTGGCGACAAGTCTACCAAAAGTGTTTTTTTTTCTCTGAAGTAATTTAACATGTCGGAGTTTTCCACCTGTTTTGAAAGTGAGCCCATTGCCCATCCAGCAAATTGAAATTGTAGAAATGATATACGAAAAAAATGTCAACTACGAAACAAAATATTTTTCTTGATGGTCTACATTTAAATTCAGCGCAACAAATTATAGTTTCCTTTCCGAGACTAACTTAAAGAAAATATAAATAAACCAATGAAGACCTTTATCCGTGCCTGTCAAAACCCAAAATGACAAAAAAGGAGAAGAAATATTAAAGAATTGCACAACATTCAAGATTCAACAGGTGAAATTTAATCAAAAGAATGACAAAAAATGTATCCAATCGCGGAAAATATTTAAAAAAAAAGCTCCTTCACGCATTCTTATTTTTCGTCCATCATACCTACATCTGGCATTCCTCATCACAATCTGCCAGACACACAAATGTATGCCAGACATTCCGGCATAACGGCTGAGCGTCAAAAACTCAGGAATAAACATCGGAGAGAACGGAGCGAGGGCTTGGCTGACAGACATATATTTAAAAGTCTGCTCTTCATGGCCGATGAAGACGCCAGGGGCGGGAAAATATTTTGGCGCCTTTCGACCTCCCCCCCCCCCCTTTTTTCCCATACCCTACTTCCTCCATCCAACAATTGGAATTTTGATTAGCCCACCATCTCAGAGTCCCCCCATCTTTCGCCTTCGATAAATGAATGTAAATGAATTCTGATTTTTAACTGTCAGCGACACGAGTTTGGATGGCATGTTACAAGCAGAGTGCGTGACGACTTCTTTTTCTTCTTCTTCTTTGCATCTTCTACATTTCCCTGTTCTGCATATAAAAGGATAAAAAACGAAAAGACTCCATTGGAGAACATAATGGGAATATAAGATATATCTCTCTCTGACTATCTATCTCCTTTTAACTGAGGAGATGGGCTGGCTTGAAATTAAGTATGCTTCCAACGTTCCACTGTGCACTCGTGTATAAAATGACTCTAATAGCGATTTGATAATAGGAATCTTCTCACATCTGTAGGACTGAATTGCATATAATTATCTGTTCACTCTGTCTTTAATGACATGTCTTTGAATTGGAACTGAACAGAGAGACTGAAATAAATAAAAAAATAAAATGAAATGAAAAAGATGAATTGGAAGGAAATTCTTCTGATTACTTTCTTCGCAGAGTAAAGAGAAGCGATTAGAGATCTAGTACTTGTCCAGTTTATTCTTTAATCCTTTCTCCGTCTGAACGACTCTTAAAATTAACAGTGAAGTAATGGTGACATAAAAGTTTGCACAAGCGCTCTATATTACTCTTTTCTTTGAAGTAGCTGAAAAGATTCGGTGGTATTTGAATTGTATTGTTATGGATATTTTCTCAAGTTTCGAAATAATTTCTATTGAGTTAATTCACATCAGTTAATCCCTTGTACTGTTTGAAAATGTTAAGGTAACTATGTTTTTATAAGATTTATGTTCTGTAATATAATATCAATAAAGATTTATAAAATGCAATGCATAGAATTTGCTAAAGCATCGTTTCACACTGTATTGTAATTGATAAAATTACCATTATTATGAACTTTCCAATTAACATATTAACTAATGTAAATGAAAATCTGTGTGAAAATGATGATTTAAGAATTTCTATTATATACATTTCTATTATAACATTGGAAAAGCATAGAATATTCATTTGAATCACAGAGCACAAAAAATAATTACAAACCTAAATTAAATAGTTATTAGCGCTATAATAAGACAATAAAATGGAGTTTCTGTATCAAATATACGAAAGATTTGAATGCTATTTAAAATCTTCATCTCTAAAATTAATGTTAATAACTTTTTAATTTTAATTTGCTCATGAATACAAAAGAAAATGTTGCATACAAAATTTAACTCAAAAATAATATGTGTTTACATTTTTCGTGAATGTTATCAAAATTATTAGTAGCATACTGTGTTTTATAATTTATATTTCCCAAAATAATTTATAATTTCTTTGTTATTTTATTGATTATCATGCAAATAAGCTCATGACGTAAATTGAAATTTTACTTTAATGTACTTTTTTGTTGTTAAAATATCATTTGCTTCTACATTTACAACAATTTAATTTAGCAAATAATTTTATACAAATTTTAATTATTTAATTTTTATTATTTATTTAATTATTTAGACATTATTTTATTAGGCCTATCATTATAGAAAAAAAAGTTGATACAGCTCTTTTTAACTTAATTGTATAAAATAATTGTAGCAATCATAATAACAGTTATAATACTTGTATAATATATAACTGTAACAATAATAGTAACAATTGTAGCAATTGTAAAATATAACAACAATAATAGTGACAATTATAGTAATTATATAAAATAATTGTAACAATAATAATAAAAATTATAGTACTTGTATAATATAACTGTAACAATAATAGTAGTAATTATATTAATTGTAGAATATAACTATAATATTAATATTAACTATTACAGCAATTATATAAGATAACTGTAACAATAATAGTATTAACTATAGCATTTGTATAAAGTAACTGTAACAAAAATAGTAACGTTTATAACCTTTTAGAATTTATGTGACACATTTTTCTCTTTTCTCATTATAAAAGTTTAAATTTAACTATCATACGTTTAGTAAATGCTTTTGTAAAAAAAAAAAAATTATCTATATATCTAGAAGAAATATAAAATTGCTTCATAATAAAATCAAAATGTCTCAGCCACTCCTCCAATAAAGAGAAATGAATTCCATTGAAGAAATAATACACTAAAGAAATGTCAACTGTGAAACATAATGTTTTTCTTTGTTGTCTGCATTTAAATTGTGTGCAACAAATTATAGTTGCCTTTCTGAGAATTATTTAGACAAAATAGAAAAAAAACAATGAAGACCTTCATGCATGCATGTCAAAGCTTAAAGTGAAAAAAAATTAGAAAAAGAAATATTAAAGAATTACATAAAACCCGACATTCAATAGCTAAAATTTAATTAAAAAAATGACAAAAAATTTTTTCCAATTGGGGAAAATATTTAAAAAAAAAAGCTTCTTCATGCATTCTTGTTTTTCAACCATCCTTCATTCATCTGGCATTCCTCATCACAATCTGCCAAACACATAAATATATGCAAGACATTCCGGCACGACGGCTGAGCGTCAAAAACTCAGGAATAAACATCGGTGAGAACGGAGCGAGGTCTTGGCTGACAGGCATACATTTAAAACTCTGCCCTTCATAGCCGATGAAGACGCTAGGGGCGGAAAAATACTTTGGCGTCTTTCCACCCACCCCCCATTCTTCTCGTCACCCGCTTCCCTCCTTCCAACAACTGGAATTTTGATTAGCACACTATCTCAGAGTCCCCCCCATCTTGCGCGTTCGATATATGAATGTAAATGAAATCTGATTTTAAACTGTCAGCGACACGAGTTTGGATGACATGTTACAAGCAGAGTGCGTGTCGACTTCTTTTTCTTTGCCTCTTCTTAACTTTCCCTGTTTTGCATATAAAAGGAAAACAAACGAAAAGGCTGCATTGCAGACAGAATGGGAATATAAGATATCTCTCTCTCTCTGTCTATCTCCTTTTAAATGAGGAGATGGGCTGGCTTGAAAGGAAGTATGCTTTCCAACGTTCCACTGTGCACTCGTGTATAAAATGACTCTAATACCGATTTCATAATAGGAATCTTCTCAAATCTGCGGGACTGAATTGCATATCATTATCTGTTCACTCTGTCTTTAATAGCAATTCTTTGAATTGGGAACTGAACAAAGAGACCAAAATAAATTTAAAAGTAATAAAAAAGATGAATTTGAAGGGAATTCCACTGATTACTTTCTTCGCAGAGTAAAGAGAAGCGATTAGAGATCTAGTACTTGTCCAATTTATTCTTTAAT
>BPLQ01010924.1:11650-128048 GCA_021605075.1 Caerostris darwini | reverse complement strand
TCTTTGTCGATTCATTCGATTCCTGCAATTTTAAATAAATGACCTTGCACTTTGTTTATAGACATAGCAAAAATAAGTCGTGTCGGGAATTACAACGTAATCAATTCGAACGACATACAGGATGGTGTCACTATAAAGTATTCGTTAACACTATAGAGTATTTTATTATTCTAGTTTGTTTTACACATCTAGTTTCTCCTAACCTCACATTGAGGAAAGCTCTCTGTATGGTGTAGTTGCTTCAATTATTGCACATGAATATAAAAAAAAATAAGATAATTTAATAAAACATATCCTGCTTGAGAACAATTAAAGCAGAAAATTGGAATAGCAAAAAGATATCGGTGCAATTAGGTGTCCGTTACACGCGTCAAAAAAAAAAAAAAAAAAAAAATTAAATTAAATAAAAAATAAAACATCGCACTTACAGATTATACAGCACAAGTGACAGGTAAACACAGATTACAAAGGAATTTCAGCAAACAATAAAACCAGCTCAAAAGTAAATAACAAATCATTCTTGTGACTACCAACATATGGCGCCCCGATTGTGGTTACAATTCGAAAATCAATATTACATTTTGTATGTAAAGGTGAAATATTTTTTTTTTTCTTTTACAAATAATAATTATAAAAATGAAAAATTAGAGTAATTAAAATTAAAGTTAAGAGCAGAACTATTTAAGGTTTAAAGACAGACTATTGAATTAAAATTAAATTGAGAAGAAAAGTTAAATGACAAAGTTTAGTTGAAATAAATAAAAAATTAAATAAAAAATAACCAAAAAAACAAAATATTAAGAGTTTGATACACAGTTGATTAACTACAGTTGCGTATCGCAGCAATTAATTAAAACAAATTTCGAACATCCAGTGGCGAATTCTTCAAGTTCAACTACAATAACCTAAGAAGGGGCAACGGGCCTACCGATTAAGTATTTTCAATGTGCCCTAAAGCACACATTAAGTACCACTAAACCTCCACATCTTAAACTAATTATAAAACTTGCTTGAAATGTAATAATTATTAAAAACGATAGAAAATTACAATTTAAAATACAGAAAGATTAGAAAAACATACTCTGAGGACAATTAAAACAAGGAGATCGAAAAAAAAGCAAAAGGTTCCCAAAAAAAAATATACAAATGAAGATAACAAAGTAAAAAATAAATAAACGAGCGCATTGGTGGTCAACAGAGGGCGCCACATCAGAAAGCTTACATAAAAATTAAAGTCAACGATAGTAGCTCAGATACGCATAAATTGATTGAAGCGAGTAAGGATATCGATCCTAAGATTGTCCGGCTGCAGGGATAAAATTATTCCGGTAAATGATGGTGAATGATTCCCATAATGAGTAAATGGCACGATATCTTTTCCTCGAAACCTTTACATCTGGATGATAGATATTTGTCTGATCGCTTCATTGCGGATCAACGGGATTAAAAATAGGAAGACTTCGAAATTTTGAAAATATAATCCATAATAGGATCGTGATCAAGATTTCTGTGGATTTGTTTTCTTCAAACAAACCACGGTGCATTAACAGCTCTGGCTGTCTCCTTATTTTGAAAGATTTGCAATTTCTTTAAATTTGTCATCAAGATGGAAGCCCAGTTGGAACAATCTTGAAAAGTATATAAGAAGTATATAAGAATATAAGGAGTATATAAGAATCAGTATATAAGGAGTATATAAGGAGGTAAGAAGTATATAAGGAGTATATAAGAATCTTGAAGGATCGACTTGTAAAGTAAAAGCTTGTGTCTGGTCGCTTTCCGGCTCTTTCAAGCAAGTAGGCCTTTGAGCTTTTTGCTGGCAGTAATTGCTTTCGCAATTACTTTAAAGATGTGGGAGTTTGAAATTCAATTGTTCTTCAAGAACCAACCCCAGGTACTTGTTTCAGGGAACCGGGTGGCCAAAAAAAGGTAAAAATTTAATTAACTTCTTTCGGATTTCGGTTAAACAGCACATACGCACTTTTGGTAAAATTTACTTTGTTCTTCCAGGTGGTTAACCATTTTTCTAGAGATGAAATGTAGCTGTTAAATTGAGCAACGGTGTTCTGTGTTGTGCAATCATTGCTATGTCATTTACGAACTTGGTCAGTTGACACTCTGCTGGTATAGGCATATCGCTCACAGAGATTAAAAATAATCTTGCGTCAAACAAAGTTCCTGAAGAATTCTGGTCCTGATTGGGTGAATGCGGAATTGCCAGTATATTTCGGTTCGCTATTCTTGCGGTCTAGGATTATATCGGGCATTTGTATTTGTAAAATGGCGATGGAATTTTTTTTTAAATTATTGCATAAAACTTAAGCTGGTTGCAATTCAGCTATTCAATTCTTTTTTTTTTTTTAATTCTTTAATTTTTTTATTTTACTAGGATTTGGTTATGATCAGTACAATAGCGTAAAAAATAACATCGTCTATGAAAATGTCGGTAATTTATGTAAAACATATTTAGATAATTTTTTAATGAATATTGATAGAACGTCCAATGTTTTCCAGTTATGCAGTTATATTGCAGTTGTGCATATATATATATATATATATATATATATCATATCATATCATATCGTAATTATGATATTTTCTTATTGTAGTGCAATCTATTTCTCCGTTAGTCTTTCTTTATAATGCCACATTGTTACAGAAGAGTAGGCTTGTTCACTGAAATGAAAGGATACTCATGAATACTGTAAATTATTATCTTGACTAAAATCCTTTTGACATTAGATATCATTTAAGTCAATGCATACTAAGAAAATATTAAAATTTGTTGACATGACAACGAAGTACAAAGATTGTCACATTAATATATATTTCCAAAATGTAGAGTAAACAACACCACGTATTGATTAAATGAATTGCATTTTTTAGAAAGTCTGTCTTAAAGTTTAGCCACAATTTTAAAAGAATTACCTATTATCCATAAATTTTGTATATTTTCTGCTGTGACCCAATTCAAATATTTATTCTCTAATATTAATATATTTTTAGGATGATTAGAAATAAAAAAAAACTATTTGTAACCAAATATTGAATCACTAACACTATTAATACATCTTTGTAAAATTATGGTAGTATAGATCTTGAAGTTATATTTTTTGTAATTCTCAAAGAACGTTTGCATTTTATTTTACAAGTAACTACATAAATATATGAATTAAAAATTTGGACATTTAAAAAAATAAAAATATGAAACCAAGACATGTTAGTAATGTATAGTTTAGGAGTAATTTTTTGTATAGTTTGAATTTTTTAAAAGTTTACTGCACATGTCTTTTTTTTTCACTTAATTTTTTGAAACGATAATTCATTTTAAAATTCTTGGTTCAATTTAATAAATAAGTTTCTCTAAAACGTTGGTTTTATAACTTTATTCTATAATTTAATTTGATATAAAGCATAAAAGTGTGATTTAATTTTTTTAAAAATTAGCATGGTTCAATTTGAATGAAGTGAATGATTGCAGATGGAATTTTAAGGTGTATATATCTTTAAAAATAAATAAATAAATAACAAATAAGTGCATAATAGCCGTTTATATTGAATGGAAATATTTAAAATTAAATTACCAATCATGCTTTATTAATCCCCATGAAGAGTTATTATTATTAAACTTCCACTATTTAGAGCATCCTGTAGCAAAAACGGTTAGTGTATTGACGCCAATTGGTTTATGGATAATACATCAAATGAGTTAAACTTCCGCTATTTAGAGAATTCTGTAGCAAAAATGGTTAGGGTATTGACACTAAATTGGTAAATGAATCATACATCAGAAGAGTTAAACTTCCACTATTTAGAGAATTCTGTAGCAAAAACGGTTAAGGTATTGACCCAAATTGGTATATGGATCATATATCAGATGAGTTAAACTTCCACAATTTAGAGAATTCTGTAGCAAAAACTGTCAGTTCTACAGAAGTTAGTTCAATCCACTACTGGCAGATTTGCTGTAAACACTGTTTCAAAATACAAGAAGACTCAATGGCGTTTGTTATGTTCATCATCTAGGCATCCATTTTTTAATCCTTGATCTCCTGGAAGAAACTGCCTTCCTTATTTAAGGACACGGACTTCTACAGGTGATCCATCCTAATAGATGCTGCTCGTTTCCCACAATCCCTGAGTAGATTATTCATGAGATGACCGTCTCTCTCTGCTGGACACTGAGCATTAGACACAACAACAACCACTAACAAAGACAGCGACTGATTTAACAGCAAACCAAGTAAGCGTTGAGAGACTTTTCTCAGCAATGGGGCTCATAAAAAAACAACCTTTGATCGTTAAAGAAAAAAAAAAAACTTTATAAATGCTATTCTATTATTAAGAACAAATAATAAATAGCCTCAAATACAAACAAACACACAGATATAGCTTCTTTGTGCTTAAAATGTTTTTCTCTCACTTTTCTTTAGCTTTCTATAATACCTTATTACTTACATATATATTTTGTAAGCAAATTTAGAATGCAAGAATATATTTTACGTGAGCGCAAATACTGCATTTCTTAAATTGTAAAAAAAAAAATTTTTTTTTAAATAAAAGTTAATGCAAAAACCTTCAGTGAGTATATGAATTCTATAAAAATAACTAAAGTTATTTCACGAATATTCTAAATCCAATAGTAAATATGGTGGGGAATTAATCAGAAATTGTTGATGTAGTAAAAACTAATGGAAAAAATCTGAAGAGCCAGGGCGCTCTTAATACTTACGGTTGCACATTTTTCGCTGGTTTGTGATTGATTCAGAAAAAGAAGACGAAAAACAAACTGATAGGAACAAGTTGTTTAGACGCCTAAAAATAAATAGAATAATGAAAAGAAAAAAAAATTAAGATAAATAATTTAAAGAAGACATTCTTATCATTCATAGGTATTTGTGTCAAAGAAAGGCAAGCTTCATAGAAGATTTAATAAGTTTATATTGCCCACATTTAAGTCAGTTATGAGAAAACTAAATAAATAAACTATGCAAATATACTATAATACTGAAGAAATGTCTAAACGAAAAGTCAGTCTATTTTTTTAAGTACTTTTGGTTAAGAAGCTGAAAATTCCAATTGAGCATAATAGTGGGGGAAAAAAATGAATCCCAACAAATGACAAATATATCATCTCCATGGTCCCGATAATGCCCAAATCTTTTAATAATTTCAAGATTTGAAAAAAATTTAAGTTTAAAAAAATTTGATTAAATTGAACATATGCTGGTTTTTAAAAAGAATAAAATAATTTTATGAAATTATAAACAAATTTACATTTTCGTTAGTTAGTCATTTCATAGCCATCATTCAAAATACTATAGGTCTGTACCAGGGAAATTGTTATACTAAATAAATATAAAGACTATATACTCTTTAGTCATTTTTTGAGTCATTTTCTTTCCAAGAAGTCAGCGAAAATTAATTGGAATTCTCTGCGCAGCAATGGTAGGCGTGAGTCTAGCTTGACAGAAGAGCTTAAACGAAGCTGATAAGGCGGGGCCATTGCACCCAGTAAACACGCCCAAATGTCGGCTTCTATCTCATTGGTTGTAAAAACGGAAAAAGAAAAGTCGCCACTGAGATGAAACAAACTTAAACGAGTTTTTTCTTCCTTTAATTATTTTCTACTTTTCAATTCATGAAGATTAAGACTTTTTTGTTTCTCTTCTAATCTGCTGCTAGTGTCGTTATCTGTTATGAGTCGGAGTTTTAATATTCTAGGATCTCTTTCCTTAATTTTTTTTTTAGCTTGGACAAAAGACACTTTTACATCTCATCAATGTCTTTTCCCTTGATGGTGTTTTGCGGTTGAATATGGAGCTGATTGATCTTGACAAGTGGATTTAAAAGAAGTACATCTATAAGAATGTTTGCAATCTGAGACGAAGACAAAAAACCACCTTTCGAAATTATATATATATATATATATATTTTTTAAAGAGCAGTTTGATATCTTATATATCAATTTTAAAACCCTTTAAATCTCTTTTCTGATCTCATTTTTTTAAAAAATTTATATGTATCAATTTAAGCTCCCTTAAATAAACGAAATATTTAACGTGAAAAAATAATGTGATAATTTGTCTGATTATTTGTCTGTATGTATTTTTTTAAGTGGAAAATTTCAAAAAGCTTTAAAAAAAAGATAAATAATAAATAAAACAAGTAAAAACAAGATTCAGTCAATTGAAAAACCAACCAACAAATCTCGATGGGTACCGAAAACACCGAATGCGCCAGCTCACACTACATTGATTCTTCATGACACTTAAAGATTTGAAACATTCGCCCCTCACATTTGCTCATCTGTCCTCGGAACATGAACTTGAAGAATAAATAATTTGCAAGGAGAGAAATGCAGTAAAAAACATGTTCTGTTAAGAGTTTTCTGCAACTAAATGTGTGAAACCTATTAAAATTTCAGAATGTACTTATAGACACTTACAAAAAATTTTCTTTATAAACTTCTTCATTAGCGCAATAGTCCCATGGTGGACCAAGTCCATCTGCCTACTGGCAGATTTCGAGACAGGAGATGTTACTGCATACTTACTACTGTGTCCAAAAAGTAAGACCAATTTTAAATTCAAAATTCCCGGGGCTTATGGAATTTCATTTTTTTTTCTTTTTTAAGTTGCTGGCACTGTCCTGGACATCTGTGTGAAATTTCACGTCAAAATATTCACGAGTGTTTGAATTACGCTTGACTTTGTGAGACGCTAAAACGGATTCCGGGGATTTTTGAAATGTCTGAATGAATTGAGCAAAGAACTTGCATTCAATTTTGTTTGCGGAAACGTATAGAATGTTGCAGAAGGCATTCAGTGAGCATTCCTACATCGGAAAGAAATGATTACAAGTGGTATAAATAGTTCAATGAAGGCGGAGATCGCGTTGAAGACAAAGAACCCTCTGGTCGACCCTCCGCCTCAACCGACGAAGCTCACGTCCAAAAAATTTGGATTTACGTGAACCAAGATTTGGTGCTTGCAAACCATCGATTTACAATTAGAGACCTTGATGATGATGTTGAAATTTCAAAAGGATCGGTCGATTCCATTTTGAACCTCAAGCGCGTCAAATCTCGATTGGTACCGAAAACATCGAGTGAGCCAGCTCACACTGCATTGATTCTTCATGACTTTTTCGCCAAAATTGAAACCCATATCGTTCCACAAGCACCGACTTTTGGCTATTCCCTAAACTCAAAAGACCACTCCGGGGACACCGTTTTGAGTCGATTGAAGAGATTCAACTGAATCGTCGCGCGCTTTGAAGGCCATCCCTGCCGATGAGTTTTTAACATGCATTGAGGATTGGAAAAAAAAATTGGCATAAGTGCATTGTGTCCGGAAGAGATTACTTCGAAGGCGATGAAATAAATTTGGAAGAATAAATAAAGAGTTTAAAAAAAAAAAAAATGTCTTAATTTCTGGGTACAGTAGTACCTTATAAACACTTATATAAAGTATTATTTCATGGATTGCGTCTTGGATAAGAAAAACTAAAAATTTCTCTTCTCAGGACTACAGCATACCAACAACAGACCATAACATTGCATATAATGTATAATAATCAGTTGTTTTTTTTTTTAGAAATAAATGTAAAATGAATGGAATATGCATCAGATTTTCGCATGAATAGGCTTCACAATATTTGTGTGTTATAGAAACGTTACTGAACTTGCACATCTAATAATTTCAACAATGAAATAAAGTAGAATTATCAAAAATAGATGATTATATAAAATATTTTTTTGAAAAAGCAAACTAGAATTTCAAACAAGAATTAAAAAGCAAAAAATAATTTCATTTAGCTTTGCAAGAAATGAATTTACGTAAGAGTAACATATAAAAAAGGTTTTAAGCACAATCCTATAAATCCGCAATAAAAAGTAAATCGTTCGTATGCTTAATGACACGCATGGATTTCACTTTGATGTATTCATCAATAAAAAATTATATTTGAATTACCTTTATATATGTTCGTATTAAAATAAAATAAAATGTCGTTACAACTCTACGTGGGTTTGATTATCGTGATTGTTTAGAAATATTATTTCCTGATTGTACTTATACAAAAGATTAACATCGGTTAGTGCCTATCCTTCTCTATTTGTAGAATGTCTAATTTTCTCTATTTGTCTTATAGTGGTGTATTTAGAAATTAATTCTGGGGCATGCACATCATCATAGCCGTGAAAGAAGCAACTTTTTTTTTTTTAATACAGCTGGCAAACACGTAGACAGCTTGGCCTTGGATGTCTTAAGGCAAGCGCTGCACCGATGTTACTCACTTTGCATTACCCAGGGAGCACGTGTAACTTGAAGATAAGCCACGAACGCGGAGTCACAATGCCCCCACAACGCTCTACGATCCTGTTAGACCGGGACATACAGTTTAAAGTGGATTCCGAACCACTACAAACATCCATGGCACCGCCGGGACTTGAACCCGAAACCTGTGGTACCGAGCGTCAGAGCGCTAGCCAGTCAGGCCATTCAGGCCCCTGAAAGAAGCAACTAATTTAGTTAAAAAATACCACTTTGTAAAAATTAAATATTTTGCTATAAGGGAGGGGAGTGGGGGGGGGAATATATTCCTTTGCACCTACTCCTGGATATAACACTTTACTAGTATATTTTCTAATATTCAATGGTTTTTAACATAACATATTGAAAGTTGTTTACCTCAGATTTTAGTGAAACTCCAAAAAAAGATTTACATATTTTGAAAAAAATATCTTTATTAAAAATAATACTACATTATATAAAAAACAGTTTAAATTAAAATGTGAATGCATACATAATATTATTTTATAAGTACATATATTTCTTAGGCTGTCGCATTTAATGATGAGTGTATATTTTGATTCAAATCTAGCAAACATATACGGCATTAAGTTATTAAAGAGTTTTTGCATATCGTACTTTAAAAATACTGTATTTTTTTCTCCTTAGCGCGCATGCTGTTAGGAAATTGCGCATGCGTATCTGTAATAATGTTTCCTATGAGCATGCGCGCTAGGGAGAAAAAAATACAGTATTTTTAAAGTACGGTATGCAAAAACTCTCTATTGTACTTGATTTAAGAATGCTAGCAAGTATGTTTTTTTATGATTTTATTTTACGTATTTAAAAATACTCTACTGAAAAAGGAGCTCCATTTTACAGGCAAAGGGAAAGGGTACTGTCAAAAAATGTATTTACTTATTAGTTCTTAATTTATCACTATTTCTGAACGAGGGCTAATGGTAGGACCTCAGTCTCAGACCTTTTTGTAAACACGCAACAAATAGATTCCAGCAACAAATACTTTTTTTCGTAACCGATATGCTATACAGTTATTTCCGAATACCTGAGGAAGATTGATCAGGACATCTTATCTCGCGATAAATGTGCCCCCCTCGCACGTAAACAAGATATTGATCGATCGTTTTCACCATGCTTCCCAATTATTCTGATCGCAGAATATACAGTTACTGTCCCGAAACAGGGAAACAGGGTGCTTGAAATCAGCAACAAATTAGGCGCAGATAACAAGTTACGAAATCTGAGATCAAGGGAAGTATCCGGTGTTTGCATTTTGCATGACCATTTTTATTTTTTTTATTATAAAAGGGCATAGTCCAGGTTTTCGTTATATTTGTGTGTGTGTGTGATATTTAATCCATGTGGAGCTTGGACTACATGGTGGATAGTGCTTTACGTACCCAGAATTCAGGTTCGAAACAAGTAAAGTAGAATTTAACAGTTTTCGTTTCCATGATGGGGATGGACTTGATTTTTGATCTTAAGGTAGACAAGGAAAAAAATGTGAAACTTCCCATATGTTGTCCATGTTAGAAACTTTGGTGGCATAATGTGAGTTGCATAAACACATTGAGTACATATCTGCAGTTGTGGCATGAATCTCAAACTAAAACCTAGTTTGAATGACTAGACTTATTATGACTGATTAAACTATCTGACATGTCGGTATTACAGATGATTATCATAAATAAATAGACCTTAAAATTTTTCCTTTCACGATGAAAGTCATAACAATGAAAAAAAAAATTGAAATTTTATTTTCGGTGGCAAAATCTAAGTGACTTATTAATATACTATTATAGCATGAGGTATTAAAAACAGAGAGGTAGGATTTCTTTAATTATTGATTTCTTAATTTGATTTTTTCAATGTGTTACAATTTTTTTCAGGAGGATTTATTAGATTTATAATCTATAAACAAATTTTAAAATTTTATTTAATTTTTAGATGTATTTTGAAAATATGCTTGCTTGGACTTTACTATTAAACGATAAATGTAAAATGTAGTTCCATTATTTTAAAGAATTTCTAAAAAATAATAATAATAATAATAATAATAAAAGGAAACCAGTGTTTTTGATAACAGACCAGGAACTGAATTTTATTATTAAATGTCGTGTAATCATAAAAAATAAAACATGTAATCCTTACAAAAAAATCATAAAAAATAAAACAAGTAATCGTTTACAAAAAATCATAAAAAATAATACATGTAAGACATAATTACACTTGCATGTAAAAGTACTTAAGTAAACTTAAAGATACTGATGTATACTTAAAGATATAATAAAATAAGACGTAACACTTAATCATAAAACGTAAGACGTAAAACGGAGGGACATGTCATGTAATGGACATAAGGGATGTACAAGTCCAATTTCTTACAACGAATAATGAAACAAAAGTTACTATTGTTGAACGCTTTCATAGAACACTCATGTGAAAATTAACAAAGTATTTTACCCAGTATAATATCAAAGGTACGTTAATGTGTTTGAAAAATTAATCTATAATTATTATCATACATGACACCGAAACATTAAAATGGAACTAGCAGCTGTAAAAATTGATAAACAAGCACAAATGTGGTAAAATCTATACAACTAAATAACTGAATCAAAAATAAAACAACTCTCACACAAATTAAATTGTAGTATTCGTATCAGTATGCAGAAAGACAGATTTTAAAAAGATTAAAAAAATGATTGGCCGACAAAAATATTTATAAGCCATCAAATTCATCTAGATAACATATTGTTTACAAGCTAAAAGATTTTATTGGTAAAATTATGGAAGGTGCTTTTTTATGAAGTTGAAATTCAAAACATTGCAGATTTTGGATGTTACAAAATTTTAAAAATAATTAAAAAAGAAAGACAAAAGGAGGGGAAGGGGAAATATTTTCTAAAATTTTTGGATATTTAAAAAAATAAAATTTTTCTGTTAGCACTGCGAAAATGTAATATACATTGAATCTTGATTTAGATTTATTCATTTAAAAAAATGGTTTTCTATTTGAACCTCTTTCGAATTAACTTTTGATAGTTCTCTGCATTATTTTCCTAATAACAGAATTTCAAGTTTTGTCCCTTCATGGATCCCTTTAGATGGAAAATGGAAATTTGGATTTACCAAAATTATTTACTGTCACACTTAGTATAATGTGAATAAAAATAATAATATTTTCAATTTTTTCAAATTGAAAATATTATTCTAATTTCGTCTAATTTACCGTCTCCCAGAAAGTGGGAGACGGTAAATTAGACGAAATTATCACCAGGATCACATGCAACAATACTTGATATTTTGAAAGCTATGATTTAACGTTCTCTTGAAGATAAAACAAGTAATATGAAAAAAGAATTTAAAGTCAATTCCTACTTTTTTTTCACTCTATTGCAGAAAGTCCTTTATAAATAATTTTCATTCATTTTTTTAAGTATATCTGGCCCCATCTATTGGTAGATACATGCAACGTAAATATAAAGAAAAACTAAAATTAATTAATTAAATTTAATGAATGAATTAATATTTGAAAAAACTGTATTAACATTAAGTGCCATCCACTTCAAGTTAAAAAAAATGTATTTGAACTTGAGTGGACGAATAAAAAGTATTTTATTAATGATTGAAAATTTGAATAAGATATACACTGAAGTGACAAAAGTCATGGGATACCTCTTAATAACGTATCGGCCCTCCTTTCGCCCGGCGAAGTGCAGCAACTCGACGTGGCATAGACTCAACAAGTCGTTGGAAGTCTTCTGCAGGAATATTGAGCCATGCTGTCTCGATAGACGTCCATAATTGTGAAAGTGTTGATGGTGCAGGATTTTGGGCACGAACAGACCTCTCGATGATGTCCCATAAATGCTCGATGGGATTCATGTCGGGCGATCTAGGTGGCCAGATTATTCGTTGGAATTGTCCAGAATGTTCTTCAAACCAATCACGAACAGTTGTGGCCCGGTGACATGGCGCATTGTCATCCATAAAAATCCCATCGTTGTTTGGGTACATGAAGTCCATGAATGGCTGCAAGTGATCTCCAAGTAGCTGAACATAAGCATTTCCAGTCAATGTTCGGTCCAGTCGCACCAGAGGACCAAGTCCATGCCATGAAAAAACAGCCCACATCATTACGGAGCCACCACCAGCTTGAACAGTGCCTTGCTGACAGTTTGGGTCCATGGCTTCGTGGGGTCTGCGCCACACTCGGACCCTACCATCAGCTCTTACCAACTGAAATCATGACTCATCGGACCAGGCCACGGTTTTCCATTCATCTAGGGACCAACCGATATGCTCACGTGCCCACGAGAGTCTCTGCAAGCGATGTCGTTCTGTCAGTAAAGGCACTCGAGTCGGCCTTCTGCTGGAATAGCCCAAGAAAGCCAAATTTCCCCGCACAGTTCTAAAAGACAAGTCCCTTGTACGTCCCACATTGATTTCTGCGGTTATTTGACGCAGTGTTGCTTGTCTGTTAGAATTTACGATTCTTTGCAGACGTCACCGGTCTCGGTCGTTAAGTGCAGGCGGTCGACCACTGCGCTGTCCATGGTGGGATGTTATGCCTGAAATTTCATACTCTCGGCACACTCTTGACACAGTGGATCTGGGAATGTTGAATTCCCTAACGATTTCCGAAATGGCATGATCCATGCGTCTAGCTCCAACTAACATTCCGCGTTCAAAGTCTGTTAATGACCGTCGTGCGGTCATCATCACGTCAAAACCTCTTCACATGAATAACTTGAACAGAAATGAAAGCTCTGCGAAAGCCCTGCGCATTTATACCTGGTCTACGCGATGCTACTGCCATCTGAAAATTTGCATATTGCTATCCCATGACTTTTGTCACTTCAGTGTATATAGGGAGAGTGTGAGCTAATAGAAGGAATTGAATAAGTTTCAAATTCAACCCTCATACTAAGAGTGTAAAAAGAAAAACTTCAGACGGAGCTAATGTTATTTTTTTAAAAAGGTTTGGGTGATCTCCTACGGTTTTGACTTTAAGTGATAAATATAACGGATACTTCTACAGCAAACCCTCATGTAGAATTTCCAATATTTTACATTTACAGTGATATCGTTCATACCATAGTGATAGGTCATGTTGAAGCGCCACTGTAAGAGCTTTAGAATTTTTAGAAAAGACAGATACATAGAGTACAGATTAGGGCCTGATATGGGTTTGGTCTTAATTCAGTATTGTTTCATAGTAGAAACTGTATTATTTCTGTAAATAATATTACGAAAAGTTTGGCTGTTATATTTGTTAATAATTGGAAAGGCAGCACTCCACAACTGCAACACATAACAATAATCGATTCCAAGGTCTAACAAAAGGGTCAACACGAATAGAAAGATCTATCCACCTTGAATTCTTTCCTGTCCGCTATAGTTTGTTGCGGAATGTAAGTGGATCCTTGCTCACAGTCAATAGACCAATTTATATTCCTGGCATATGGCAGTCATAAAAATGAAATTCGTCTTAATTCAGGAAACCTAGTAACCTTTGAAAGAAGAAAAGTATTTATAGTTTTACAGTTTCGAATGTATCAGATACTATAAATAAGAGAAAGTTGGAAAAAAATAACAGGCTTTTTTTTTTTTTTTTTTTACATTGTCACGAGTACACCAGGAAAGTACCTTACGTGTTGTTGCAGCATAGAATTTGAAAAAACCTTATAGTAATCAACCTGATTCTGGAATTCCTTATTACGAAAGCATTTCATTCCAAAAAGGGTCACGAAAGAGTTTCCTTCATTTTTTCCGAACTTCATAATCCTTTTTGATAAAATTAGAAAAGCAATTAAAAAAGAAGGTGTAGTTACAGGAACGAAGTAATCACCAACATTTTAAAAGGAGAAAAACTAAAAAAATGCTGCTAAAAATCAGAAGCTAAGTGACTGGTAAAAGCCTAGCACACAAACCATGAGCAGTTCATGATAAGCCAAAGAAAACATAAAATCAAGATAAAAAAAAAAAAAAAAACAAATCAACACGATAGGTTTCACAACACTATATATATATAATAAAAATAGTTTTACGTAGTTTCTTTTCTAAGTTTTAGAGATTTTAGAAAATACAATTTCTCGGGAAAACAAATTCGAAATATTTAATGCTGGTTGTTTTATCGAGTATAATAAACTATAAAACATTTGTAATTTACTTTCCACTAATCACAATGTCACATTAAAGAATGCTTTACAAAGCTATTTTTCAAGTATTTTAATAATAACATTGACAAATTTTTTATATTTTGACAGAAATTTTGGTTTTTAACGTAAATGGATATTTTAACAATCTTGTAATGCCTTTATTTCACTATCCTTGTATCGTACGTATAAATGAGTATTTTTATAAAAGATTAATTTAAAAATACAAAATTCTAGACATGCATTTCATAGATTTTCTTAAAGTCAATAAGATTGTAAATAACATAGTAATAACACTATACTAAATCTTCAATCAGTGACTATATTTTACACAATATCAGCCTATTTAACTATTCAAATAATCGTCAACTAAATAATCAGATTTGTTTGAGGAAATACTCCTTTCAGTTAAATGAATCAGCGAGAAAAAAGTGAAAGTTCCGTTAAATTTTTATTTTATCTCAGCTCAAAAGATGTATTCGTGATAAAAGCACTATGGCCCGCACCATACTCTCCGTAGCAGTAATTTCATCATAATGGCAACAGGTAAACATTGATGTTTTTTTTTTTCTTTACTTTTTTTTTCTTGTGAGAGAAAAAAAGCAAAAAGCAAAATATGTCTCATCCCTAAACATTATCGAACACCAGTTGATTCCACCATAAAATGTCATTTTAGTGATAGAAAAGGGGGTGGGGGTGGGAGGTACTTAGCTCGGTGTCATACATTGAAAAATAAGAGCTTAGAATAGAGTGGAAAGGTGTGGTGAGGAAAGAGCGGAAAAAAGTAATCACGGGTTGTCATATAAAATACAACAGATCCGGAGAAAAAAAAAACTTTCCTTTCTTTTTTATGTTTCTCAATATGTATAATACGTCCTCTTCTTCAACTATAAGAATAAAGGTGCATTTAAGAGTGTTGACCCCAGATATCTGCGATGATTTGGGGACGTCAATACACTGCGTTGGTTTTTGATTCAGAAAACTGTTCGCTGTGAGTTGAAGTCAACAGCAGCGATAAATAGGGCAAATTAGGGGGAGAAATTCACTGTATAGGAAAGCTTTTAGCACATACTCGTAAATTGTGTAGGAATAGATGAAGAGTCATTTGGTCAAGTGGGTTTTCATCTCAAATTATGAATTTTCTATCAAAAGAGGCTAGAGACATTCACAAAGTCTTTTTAGCATCCATCACATCCAGGTATCTCGGTCATTATCATATGAAGTTCTAACGTGCTTTTAAAATTAGATTAATGATTTACGCTACTATTAATGCTACTATTTTTCAAATCAATAAATTTATTTGAACATTTCAATATTTTCTTTTTTATAATAATATTATATAAATAGTAATTGATTTTGTTATTTATTTATTATATATATATATATAAATAATAAATAAATAACAAAATCAATCTCATTGCTAAAATGAAAATCGGAAAAAAAAATCAATAGATTTATTTTAATTAAATATTTTTACTGTAAGATAATTCGACTGCGCTGTAAATAAAATTTCCGTCGAAATACAAAATATTTTTTATTAAATATATAAAATTTTGATTTTCTAAAACTGCCTTTATTTTGACTCTACAGTTGATAGAAATTAAATTAAAAGTATTTCAAAATGCATTTTCTGAGAAATTATATTTATGTTAACATGAAAAACTTTGACATCGAATTTTACAGAAATTGCCATAAATATTCCTCAGTATATTAAGAACTGAAAATCATTATGTAATGAACTAAGATATTGAAATATTCTAAATATTTATAAAGTTAATAAACTTATGCACTCTTAAATTCATGTTATTTAAAACGTAAGAAGAATTATGGAAATATTTATGATGAAAACTTGCAGAAGTGACTTATTTATTAATCCCAATTATAAAAATAGTAAAAATATACATATTAAAAATTCATAAATTTTATTCAAAAAATATTTAACTTATTTTATTTACATATAGATTACAAAAACAACCATATGCATCATGATGATGAAATAGTTCGTTAAAATGCATCCCCATGATGTTTTCTGATCATAAATTATCACGACTAAAAGATTAAATTTCTTCACAATCATTCAAGGTTATTTTTTTTAAGCTGAAGATAGTTTACATTAAGAAAAATATTTTTCTAAGTAAATTTATTACGCTGCATGAAATCATTGTCACGTTAATTCAAATATGTACACATAAGCTGTTTCACTAGCAATTTAGATTATCATCTCAGCAAAATTTGCTAACAAGTAAGCCAGATTAATTTCCCCAGATTTACTTACTCATAGATGTGATCTGTTACATCCCATAATTTAATAATTCAGCAATTTCTTCGCGGGGCCATTTTTTTTTTTCTCCCTTTATCTGATTTTTTTTTTTTTTTTTTTTTTTTTTTTTTTTTTTTTCATCTTCAAATATTGGAAGTGTTCATGGAGACTGGGATTGTGTTAAAAATCTTTATTTTCGTAAATAATTGTTTTTTCCCTTTCTTTCCCTGCAAAAACCCTGAGGGGAATACAAGAAACACGAAATTCAAGATTCTTTATCAGTGATACAAAATATGGATAATCATTGATGCACTGCTGACTACAGTGTATCAGTGATGATGCATTAGTTGGTTCTAGAATTACCTGTGTGGTCTCTTAACATTTGCCACATCACCTTAGACCTTTTTTTATTATCTAGAAGATTTAAGGAAATAGTGGCAAGAAGAAAAATTCTTTCAGGTGTTCTCATGTTATGGAACTTTGTATGGTATGTAAAGTGTTCCCATGGTGTGCAAAAACGTAAAATATTCCAGCTTAGTGTACATTTGGAAAATATTACTTCCACCATTGCACATAAAATTGGGTTTCATTAGACAATTTATAAAATTAATCTCAAAGGTTAATTGTTTACAGTAGCTATGGAAAAAAAAAATTCTCATTTGTCAGAAGCAAAGTTGAAAGAAGGCATGTTTGTGGCATAGGAAAATGGATGCAAAATCATAGCTTTGGAACTGTAACAGCTGCTTGAACTGCATTTAAAGAAAGTTGTTTTTAAGTTAACTAGAACCCTAGAAAAATCCTTTTAACGAAAATATAATTCAAATTATATTTAAATAATTTGAAGAACTCGGTGGTAATATGAATCTGAAGGTTCAAGTTCAATTTTTTTTCCTGAAAATCTTGAGTAAGAAATTAGGTGAACGTTTGTTTCTCTGAAAATCAATGAGTAAGAAATTAGGTTAACGTTTCAATCAATATATAAAAACGGTAAAACTATACTAAGGATATCGGCATTTAAATAGGATGGGAGATTATTACTGAGCCCCTTCATTGAGAAATTCCAGATACATCGAATTAGAGAACGAGCTACACTTGAACTTTTACCGATAAAATACCGATTTTACCGTATTTCTTTGAATTATTTAATTTAATTCTTTCTTTTAATTATCATGAGGATGGGTAATACCTTCTGCAATTTCATCATCATAAGATTTGAAAAGAAATAGAACTGTAAGGACATTTTTATTTTCGTTTCATATACATATCATTATGCTTTCGCTTTACTATAGTGCATTTTAGCGTTATAACATTCAAATACTAATTGAGTTTGTAGAAATACAGTAGTTGTCAGGAAAAATGCAATTGAATAATCGGTTTGAGCCCCTTACAAAATCTTATAAATTATGAAAACAAAAAGTTTTTAAAAAGATATTTTTTGTCTGTCGGGGACTTTTAAAGTTTAACTTTTATGTTATATTGCACTTTCTATTGGACTACCCCCCTTCAGTTTGAGAACCACTGTCATAAGAAGTAGAATCTTACTGTGGTTATGCTATGTGAAAATGTGAGGGATTTTTTTTTTAATGGAAAATGTTTTTTTTTAGGTATTTTCCTTGAGCTTAAATAATTAGATAAAATTTATTCTTTACTTTATTTAATCAGAATGACCTAATTTAGTTCTATTTAAAATGGGTTTATTTATCTGTTATTTCGTATTCTCATTTGAAAATCGAATCCCTCAATTTAAGGACCACTGTTGTAAGGAGTCATTATTATTATCTTACTAACAATAATTATGTTATGATTAAAATTGAGAGGGGTTTATTTAAGTGTATTTTAATATAGTTTTTGGGTTTTTTATTTAATTTTAATGCGTAAATAACTTTATACAATTTATACTTTACTTGACTTGAACTCACTCTTTTTTTATTTAAAATTTGTTTAACTATTTTGTTTAAAACTGAATTTTATTGTTTCAGATTTTTAAGGTAAGAAAAACAAATTTTATAGTAAAATTTGCAAGTAGTTTAATTTTTGAGAAAATTAGTTTAATAGTGGAAAGAAAAAAGATTCAGGAAATAACAAAAAGGTGATAGTTATAATTTATGCTGATAATTAATTAAAAAAATAATGTTTAGAAAGAAATCAAATTGTAAACAGATAACAGAAAAAAAATGATTTATCATACGATTTATTTCATTTATAATAAATTATTAATATATAATTATTAATATATAATTTCACTGTAACAAATGTATAAAAAGTATCATACACTAAACTTAAAAAATTCAACAGATTATTTAAGTAAGACCTGATAAAGACAAATTTGTTTAGAATGTTTATCTATAAAATGTTTAAAAAGTTTATCTATGTCAAGACTTTTTAAATTATTAATAAAGAGTTTTGTAAAATAATCAAAAAGCTGTAAAATATAAACATCAAAACTTTAACAAAAACATTAAAATCACATTTTTTTAAATACACTATAAAATGATATGACTAATTAGCATAAGTAATAAAGCGTCAATGGACATTGGGTGATAAATTATTGTACTCACGACATGCGATCCCTCCAAATTGATAAGTTGAAAAAGTCTCATCCTAATCCAAATACAAAATAATGTAGGTTTGTTGTTATATTCTTAAGCTAAATAAAAATGCACGAGATTTTTGTAATGTTGAACAGCTATTGAAACATTTAAATTTAAGTTATAGAAAATAGCAGTATTATTCTTTTTTTTTATTTAATAATGTTTTCATTTGTAAATTTTTACATTTCCAATTACGAACTAAAAGGATTTTAAATGTTTGGTTAATATGTTATTTTGTTTTATACACTGTGTTAAAAGTTTTTAATAGCTCATGAGTTAGACATTAATATTGTCATTTACAGAAAATATTATAGATATTATTATTCTCAATAAAGTATTTATTATTATTTTTTTAAATTGTTTTTCAAAGATTAGAGAGTTGTCAAAAATTGAAAGTATAGCTTTTTATTTTTTTTTGGAGATAGATGGAGAAAGATGAAAAATATTTTTTATCGCTTTCCTGTTTACACGAATTCTGTACCTTTAGTTTCTGAAACAACAATATTTTTATTATTGCCTCTTTTTATTTTAAAGATTAAACTTCTTAAAGAACTTTTTATAGTGATTTTCATATTGTAACCTTGCTCCCTCCTAAGCACTGCAAGAGCGCCCTCTACGGCGTTCAAAAGAAATGATCAGTTGGCACCGAGACTCTCTACCCGGCGAAACCGGCGCTACCATTAGTTACAATCTCTCATTCCCAGAGGAAGTGGAATCCTTCCACGAATTTTTAATTAGATGCCTTTAAATGTGTTATTTGTTATGAGTTCAATATTGCTTATAGTTAATTGTGTTGTTTAAGTCGTGTTTACGTGCTTGTAAATAAAGCTGTGAGTTCTAAAACGTGTGCCTCAATCCAACAGCACAAACAAACGACGCACATTACAATATTCATTTTTGGAACCGTACTAAATGTGGCCTTTGTGTCAACGAAAAAAAAAAAAAAAACCCTCAAATAATTATCTGGATCCATTTATGGATGTGATTTTAGGGAGTGTGTGTGGTTTTTCACAGATTGAACGCTCATATATGCATGTAGTTATTGAATTTATCTTCTTGTACTACAGTGACCTAATGTTTATTCATGTTTTGTCTGAGGCAATTGAATGCTTGCATATTCTCATATGCAGTGAATTTGGTCAACTTTCTTATATTGGGAGGAAAAAAAGTAGATTTCAATGCGATGAACCAATATAAATAAGCATATTTTATGGGGCTTTTTATAAATAATTATGTAATGTGTCTAATAATTCTCGGCCATCCACCCACTTTCTTTACTCACGTTTTCTACATTTCTCATTTTCCTTTTCCACAGAATTCCCCCCAACTGCATTCACACACAACAGAATAAAAAATAAGCCAAGCAAATCCCGGAGACAGGCAGATGCCTATGTTAGCGCATTTCTTTGATTAAGAAATTCGAGTCGGACTCCCGTTATCGAGGCAACAAGCTGTGCCTTAAATTAGGTGGGGGAGCTGTCCCCTGAATTAGGTGAGGTGGAGGTGGAATATCTCCATCTTTCATCACCAGTACAGGTGGACCACGCTGAGATCCTGAAAAGAAAGATTGGTCTTTCTCACAGAAGAGTTGTCGTTTTTTATGCGTACCGACCTACGTAGCAAGTGGGTTTGCTAGCTTTGGGGACAGTTTTTGATAACACTGAAAGCTTTGTTTGTCAGCAATTCACTTGCACTAGCAATTCTTGTACTCTTCAATTAGCATTTTTAATCTTTCTAAATTTTTTAAATATATTTTTTGTATATATTTAAAAACATCTTGCATTTTTATTTTTAAATTGTTTCTAGAGAAATACACTAAGTAATCTATTCTTTCAATAATTTATTCTAGAGGTCGTTGCGAGAACAAGGTACTCTGTAAAAGCCTAACTACAATTTAATTTTCATAAACATAGCTGATCCTTAGATAGTATTTTGAGAAAATTTAAACAATAATGATTCCGCTAATTTAAATATAAGTATCTGAGTCAAGTCATAAGTATCAGATCAAAGTCAGTTAGTTTAATACAAAAGTAATTCTAATTTATATTAAGATATGATATGTATTGCGGCAATGATTTGTTAATAATTAATTGTTTTTGCTGTATTTTAAACGGCCAATTATTTTTGAAAAACAAAATATTCGCGTATAAAGAATGAAATCAAAGTTTCATTTTAAATATTATTTTAAAATCCACATAGAAATAACTTCATATATATGTATGTGTTAATCTTATGTCATTATCAACTGAAACAATAAAATTGCGGCAATTAGTTATAAAGTTTGTGTCTTAATATTGTCCTGTAATTTATTTCATGTAAATTTTAAAGTAATTAAAATTTACATGAATTAAATTTTCTTGTAATTAAAATTCCATTGCAAATGAGTGTTGTTTTTCTTTAAAAAATTTCTGAAATGAAAGAGGAATGCGAGTAAATTAATCTGTTTTAAATAATAACTCCTACTTTAAATAATCTTCCTGTCACACATTTTTTGTGGAAGACAAATTCCATGTACACAAGTGATAAAAAAACAAAAAATTGAAACCCACTATCAATTTTCAATTCATTATTGATGTATTAAATGCATTTCTTTTTCTTTAAATTTGGAACTCAGAATTAATTTAAACTTTTAAAAAATTCAAATTAATTTATTAATTACAATTTTATTTGGTTCTCTTAAATTAAACTGTCCATTATTGGAGTAGAATTTTTTTATATGAATTAAAAAAAATTTTAAATAGAAATAACATAAATAGCTATTTTACCTTCTCAATAAAAATGTAAGTTTATTCCAAAAATAGAAAAAGTGGAGAAGTCTTCTAATAATAAGAGAATGAGAAAACGAAAGGAGAAATATAAATTAACCACAATTTTTTTTAAACTTCTTGAAAATATTACTAAAAAATCTGATTAAGTTAATAAAAATTCAGAATTTGTTTTATTTAATTACTTCAATTTTACTACTTTTTTTTTTATTATAGCATTTTATTTGCAAAAATGTATTCCTTTTTGTATGAGATCCATTAAAAAAATTCTCCTTTGATAAATCGATTGCACTGGAAGCTTATTCTACCATTAACATCAGGTCATGTGACAATAACAGATTTATGCAGTTATCACAGGTAAAGCAGTTAAATTCTCTGGACATTGAAAGAGTCATGGAAATCATTACTCAAAAAGTAGACCAAAAAACAGTACAGCAAGGAAGTGAAAAATAGTGTACCAAAACTGGTGTGGTCGCTCGAAAAAATTTTCAAATGGCAGATATGTTACGAATTCAGTGTTAGTTACCCAGGTTGCACCACGAGCTGCTGGACTGCAGACATGTTTTGAGAATGCTAGAAGTTCGCATTTTGTGGTATAACTTGTCACAAACCTTCAAGTGTGGTTTACGATAAGTTCAACCAAAGAAATATATGAAACTCTGGATCTCCATATACATCAATAGAAAATTTTACAGCTACTATGGACCTGTTGTTTCTTCCTGAATTTCATTACATGACAATCATAAGGCAACCAGCCTTAGAAGATTTTTTTTTTACCTCTGTCAAATCCAAAGCATCGCGACATGCTAAACCAGCGAGATTCAACTATAATGCTCTAGTTCTTTGTTTATATCTGCAGCTACGTGTCTTTTAACTACAAATTTATCTTCAAATATTTTATTCATTCAATCATGTTTTTTACTAAAGCATAATTAATAGTTTTTCTTTTAAATATATTCTATTGTACACTATCGAAATCATAAACACAATGACATTCAAAAGACAGGAAAAAGAAAAAACAGTTCAGCTTATCTAAGTTCTGACTAGCCAAAATGGGTGATATTCAATTAAGAAAAACTGGAAATGTTTCTTTTACTCTGCGGATTCACCCTCTTGTCCTCATTCCTTGAATCCTAACGAAAGAATTTAGCCCCCACAAAATTATCTTGCACGTTCTTTTCTCGAACACGGAAAGTATTGGTTCACTTTTCAGATTTTGAACCAAAATCTCATTGCAGAAGCTCAACGCGCTGCCTACCTCTGCGTCCTACTCTAAAAGTAAACCAATGTTGGGGAGAGAGGGTAATCGAATGACAGTTAAAAATAATGAATTTGTAGATTCCGAGAAATTAGAAAATTGTGCAATTCGTTTGACTTTCTTTCTGGTGAGTTTTATGGTTTTTGAAATGTGTTTTGAATGTTATTACCCTGCCATTTATTGTAAAAGCATGCACTTTGAAAACTGTCTTAGATTAAATCGACATCTCTTTCCCGATGTTGTCTTATCTGTTATCTTTGATTGTCGATAATCTGGATGCTGTTGTTTAATTGCGCCTTGGATAATTAATATATTTAAGCCAGAAATTTGTTGCTCCACCAAAAAACAACAATTAAGGATAATGATGACCTTACGTTACTTAGAATCAGATTTATCACAGAGTAAGAGTCTCATGGAGTTGTCTATTTATCATGGAGTTTTCAAGTCAACCCTGACTGGAGAAAACAACAGGACAACTGGATCAATCAAGGTTGAGAAAACTTCTCAATAATCCAGACAACTTCTTCCTCAATTTTTGGAACGAACATCCTCAGTTGGCATATGAGAGAATCAAATCTTCCTCTACAACTTCTAGATCCCAATAGAAGAACTTCCCGGTATATGGATTTATCATTTCTATCTTCTGCATTGAAAAGAAAATCGGTATCTCTTGCCGAGATTGGAATATTACGAAACTCAACCCAATTACTCCCGAAGTAAAATTATTCTACAAATAAGAACAAGCTTTCATTTGATATAATCATATTTTATAATACACTGACGGAAAAAAATCCCAACACCAAGAAAGACTTGTGTTAGATAAACAAAATTTGGTCAGGGTTTTTATACATTTGAAAGATGACATCCATTCAATTTTCGCGATTTTCGCATAAGTGCAGCGCTAGTAGCGCCACTCGAAACATGCAAATCAGGTTTGCTTTAAATGCGTGCTGTAAAGTTCGTGAGCGTTATTGAGCTTTGAAATTTGACGTATTGAGTTGACGTTGGTCAAGAATGCCTTTAAGAAGATGAAGAAGTCATTATCAACAGCTCACCGATTTTGAACGAGGGCGTATAATAGGGTTACGAGAAGGTGGATTTTCTTTCCGCGATATTGCAAAAAGACTTGGGCGGAATGTGTACACTGTGCATGATTATTGGGAGCAGTGGTCAAGGAATGGTACTGTCTCAAGAAGACCGGGTTCTGGGCGGCCACGTGGCACAAATGAGAGGGAAAACCGCCGTATTCGGCGTACAGCTGTGGCGCATCGTACTGCGTCTGCGGCAGAAATTCGAGCTGCAGTTGGTACCACAGTGGCACAACGGACTGTTAGAAATCGGTTACTTCAAGAACAGTTTCAAGCCAGGAGCTCTCTAGCGTGCATTCCACTGACTCCAAGCCATTGCCGTTTGCGATACCGGTGGTGTCAAGACAGAGCTCATTGGAGGACGGAGTGGAGATCTGTTATGTTTTCGGATAAAAGCAAGTTCTCCCTTGGTGCCAGTAATGGCCATGTGTTGGTCAGAAGGAGGCCAGGGGAACGCCTGCAACCAGACAGTCTGCAGCCTAGACACACTAGACCTACACCTGGAGTCATGGTCTGGGGAGCAATTTCGTATGACAGCAGGAGCACTCTCGTGGTTATCCCAAGCACACTGACTGCAAATTTGTATATCAGTCTGGTAATTCAACCTGCAGTGCTGTCATTTGTGAACAGTATTCAAGGAGGAGTTTTCCAACAGGATAAAGCTCGCCCTCCTACTGTTGTTGTAACGCAACGTGCTCTACAGAGTGTCAACATGTTACCTTGACCAGATCTGTCCAGATTACCAGATCTGTCTCCAATTGAGCACGTATGGGATATCATTGAACTACAATTCCAGCATCATCCACAGCCAGCACTGACAGTTCCAGTATTAACAAAACAAGCACAACAAGCATAAAACTCAAAACCACATAATGACATTCGACACCTGTAGACAAAACGCATGCACGTTTGCAGGCTTGCATTCAAAATTCTGGTGTTTACACCGGCTATTAATGTAACAACATTTTACATTTGTAATGTATTTTCTTGATCTTAAATTAACCTGTAATCTTTAAAATTTAATCAATTAAACATGCTAACTAGACAAATGTATTGTTCAAATTTCATTACTCTACAATAATTTTTTCTCGGCGTTGGGATTTTTTTTCCGTCAGTGTATTTTGATAAACCATATATTATAAATATATTTTCATAAAACCATATTTTGTAATGTTTCATTAAACCATATTTTGTAATGTTTCATTAAACCATATTGTGGGAAAAAATTTCATACATAAAACAGAATGCCAATTTTTCAGTATTAACAAGCCAATGATTCGAATTTTGTGAACCAGTGATTCGTAATCTTGAATATCATAGAAATTTTGAGTTTCGGATCCCAGTAGATTTTTCAGCCAACAAATTTATCGAGTTCGTACTTGGCACAGAGAAAGGAGTTTTAAATTCAACTTACTCAATTGCAAAATATTCATTAGTGATTGAGTTACGCTTGGCTTTGTGAGATGCTAAAACTGATTCTGGCGATTTTTGAAATGTCTGAATTAATTAAGTAAAGAACTTGCATTAAATTTTGTTTGCGGAAACGTTTAGAATATTGCAGAAGGCATTCGGTGAGCATTCCTATATCAGAAATAAATGTTTAGAAGGGGTATAAGCATTTCAAAGAAGGCAGAGAACGCGTTGAAGACGAAGAGCCCTCTGGTCGACCCTCCACCTCAACCGACGAAGCTCACGTCCAAATAATTAAAGATTTGGTGCTTGCAAGCCGTCGATTTGCAATTCCATTTTGGGCCTCAAACGCGTCTAATCTTGATTGGTACCGAAAAAACTGAATGCGCCAGCTCACACTGCATTGATTCTTCTTGACTTTTTCGCCAAAAATGAAACCACCGCCACCGTATGCACGCCGTGCGACTTCTAGCTATTCCCTAAACTCAAAAGACCACTCCGGGGACACCGTTTTGAGTCGATGGAAGAGATTCAACGTGAATCGCCGGGCGCTTTGAAGGCCCTCCCTGTCGATGACTTTTTAGCATGCACTGAGGATTGTAAAAAAAGTTGGCATAAGTGCCTTGTGTCCGGAGGGGATTACTTTGAAGACGATGAAATAAATTTTGAAGAATAAATAATTAGTTTTTGAAAAAAATAATTGGTCTTACCTTTTGGGCACAGTAGCAGAATAAAATGCACAGCATGTGTAAGTGAAATTAAAAAGTTAATTTAATAAAAAAAAACTGATGGATGGTGCTTTCAATGATAAGACAATTGAATTAAAAGTTATAAAATAAACAAATTGATATTATAGGAATAAGGCCGAAACAATTTAACAATTTTTGCACATAAGTTCATAGTTTTAAATTAAATTACGCACTTTAAGCTTATGCTATCAGTTATAGGAATTGTTTTTTACTTCCTATTGAAAAAATACATAAATGGAAAAATAAGTTAGTTTCGATAGCGAGAAAAAACAGTGATTGCAATCATTACTAATACTAAATCTAATTTACTTTTCTATATATAAACAATGAATTGTAGGTAATATTATTAAAAAATTTCTGGTGAAATTTTGAAGCAACTATTACTAATTACATCGCATTGTTTTGATGCAATCTAACGGAAAATATCCATCAAAGTTTATATGAACTGATAACTGGATGTGCAGTCATATGCGAAACATTACTGAAAGGCATTGAATTAGCAGCTGTCTTTCTCTAACAATATGCCTCCTAGTAGCCTGTCTCTACCTGCTTTTCCCCATTAGGATAGTAGAGTGATCGGTAGAGTGATCGGTAGAGTGATCGGAGTGAGCAATTACTTCTCATTAGTGGTACAGTTGATAAAGCAGGCTGAGAAGCATTAATTAATCGCTTCTCAAGAGACATTCATTGGCTGTCCAGAAAATTAGTTGCAAAGTTTAAAGCAAAATCAAATTAAGTGAGTTGCTCTCGGTAAATTCAAGCGTGAAATTGAAAATGGCACCTGTCACAAAGGTTCGCTGACAGAACGCTTGGTGCTTTTCAAATTCGGATAATTGAAAATGAAATCATTTGCGGAGTTTATTAGATCACAAAGATTAGTCAGTTATGTTTTTAATGTTTATATTTTAATGATTTATTTTTTTATCATGTGTGAACATGATGTTGTCCTGGTTAGGGGTTCGTGGCGCAATCCAAAAAGTGCAGCAAGCAAATAAAACCCCATTCTAAATTTGAAAATTTTGGCGGAAAAATGGTAGTTTGGGCCCCTTAACTCCTGAAATGATTCATGAATAACGTTAATCCTCAATTCTGGTGAATTTGGCTTTTGCTTGAAGTGTTTTGTAATAAGGTTTTGAAGCACTTTTCATGTCTTGGCTTGGGATTTTAAACATTTGTATATCCAATGGCTGTAAGTACTCGCAGTGCGTTGATCAATTCCTTCTTGAAGTTTCGTATTTATATCACTTTGGGTATTTTCTCATGCCTATTGAGCTGTATAGTGCTTCTTATTGTATTTGGAATACTTCATTCTTCATTTATGCCTAGAATTTTCAAACTTTGATATATTCTCTTAACTATTGAATGTGATATTGATTTTTGTAAAATTTGGAATAATTCATTCTTCATTTACAACTAATATTTTTAAACTTTGGTAATGTCATTCACTATATAAATTTATATTGACAAAATGATGAAATTTTGAATAGTTTTATTTTCGGGGTGGGTGGGGACTGTTTATAGATGGAAGGCTCATAGCAGATTGTATTAATTGTTATCTTTCACTAACTCTTTTGTCAAAAACTGGACTTACATCACTTTGGTTCATATATAGAATTAAATTAGATGAAATTTTAGATAGGAAAAGTAAAAATAATGCAGGATTAATTATAAAGTTCACGCAGTAATTATTTAATAAATGAATTATAAAGTTGTATAGTGTTTGGTAAAATTATGATACATTGTTTGTGAACCTTTTCTTTATTAAAGATTTTTTAACATTAAAATTTACTTAAAAGTTTAAAATGGTTATTATTGTTAAAAAAACAATTGAAAACGCATTCGCTACCATTAATATCTTTTTAAAGTTGGAAAAATTAGTTCGTTTGGTACTCAAATTGGTGCTGGTATTAAATTGGTACTCTAATTAGAAATTAGATTATGTACCTAACGAAAACTACATTAGAAAACAAAATGCTACTTAAAATACTTACAAAAAATACATTAGACTACATTAGAAAACAAAATGAACAAGTCGAACAAACACTCCCTACGTACTGTATTTTTCACCTGCCACCCCGCCGAGAAAAGCAATCCATATTTAAGATAAGTGTTGACATGAATAAATGTCAAATTTCACATATCGGTGGATGATAAAAGCTTCTTGGCTAAAAGCTTCGTGCCGTTAACAGCTTTCGTGTGTTAAAAGCTTCCTTCGCTATCAGGATATTTTATTGCACTTTTAAGGGCTATGACTTTAAAAGACAACAAATGACGCTCTGCAAATTGAAGCTTAACGAAAAGCCTTTCCTACTTCATCTGCTGGAGAGAAAAAAAAAAATCTCCCGGCTACGACATTCTGCACCTGAGCACTCGTGCTGAAAAAATTCATGAAAGTTGTATGGCCTGTTTGCTAAAAGCGCATTTGCAGGTACTTAGAAAGCGCGGGACCTATCTTCTATTACCTCCATGTATCGTTCTTTTTGTGGTTTCTACCTTTCTTCAAAAACAGGGCGTGGCTTTCTTGACAAATGGTGATGTTGTCATTTCTATCCCAGTGTTTTGAATCTCTGGAAAGGTCTTCATGTGCGTCGAGATAATGAAATCCTTATATCATTCTTATATCAGTGGGAAAGGAAAATGCTGAAAGAATAATTAAAAAAAGTCTGTTGACTCCTTGTCTGTAGTAGATGTGTCCTTCACCCGTATTAAAAATATCAATAATCTCCATATTGTCATAGCTAATTACAAACTATTTAGAATTGCCCTTAAGATTTAAAGGGTGAAATATTATGTTTTTCCTACATTTCTGTTTCTTTCATTCTTCTTATAAACAAATTTCTTTTAGTGTCAAGTTTTTTTCCTTATGTTGACAAAAAAAAAAAAAAAAAAAAAAAAAAAAAAGAGAGAGAGAAAGAAACAATTTACTTGTGTATGTCTTTATTTACGTATTAAATTATCTCTTTATTGCGAAGGTTATTTGGAAATGACGCCTTAACTTTCTTGTACATAATAAATATAAAATATTTGAATACCGTGAATGTGTGAATTTAACTGGCGTTTTTCTGATTCAGTTTTTTTAAATATTAATCGAAATATTGAAATTGGCATAAACGATGTAATTGTATCGTTTATGTTCTCCTGTATCCCCACAGCCCTTGGCGTATTCGAATCAGTATAATAGTACAATCGAATATAATAATCGAGTACAGTAATCATGATTTTTTAAAATCCATGTTACTAAGCTCTCCTCTACAAAATATAATCATTCTAATAAATATTCTAATTAATTTAAATGCCATCTTGAAGATTGGCCATCTATAGAATCTGTGTTATATCTGTGTTGCTTCTAGTGCATTTTTGTTGTTACCCCTTAAAAAAATTCATCGAAATGCATAAAAAACAGGAATTCACTGGAAGTTTTTGGAAAGATTAATTTTGGATTCTTATTATTTCATGGGCTTTAAATTCTAAAATTTTTTTAGCACGTTTCACAAAATCATTTGACATCATTTGTTGACGTCACGGGCCAGAAAAATGTTATGTTCAGATATACATATGAAACAGGTAAACATTACGTTACGTAAACATTACATTACGTAATCAGGTAAACATTACTTTTTTACACTAAAATTCCCAAAACTGTTCGTTTTGACACTTACGCATCATTGACAGAAAATAAAACAAAAATAATTATGTATTAAAATTAAAAAATACTCAATAAGCATAGCATTACTTTTTATTATTAATCAGGAATTCGGAGTCTGCCAAAAAATTCCAGATTCCTGAGTAGAATTTTTTTATACTGTTTCTTACCTCTTTACCGTAATTTTATGAAGTGTGATCGTTACTAACATATTTTTTAAAACTGTTTATAATCACTATAATCACTATTGAAAGTTTTTGTATTAATAAAGTGAGGTTTTTTTTAATAATTTTAAAGGTGCTATAGTTGCGCTTAATTGAAAAATATCTTAGTACTCTAAATCTTTAAAAAAAAAAAAAACGTCCCAAATATATAACAGTACTAAATGAACACAAGTAGCTAAGTGTTGTGGAATAGCTTAGCATAAAAACAATACCCATTTTACTCAAAAAGATGTTATATTTGTACTACATTAAATCTTTTTGTTTTTAATTGTTCTTTTTTTTTATTCTTTTATTGTGGATCCAAAATAGTTTTTCGTAAGCCTCAATGCTGAGAAAAGTCTCTCATCAGTTATTTGATTTCCTGCTAGAACATTCACTATCCTTTATGATAGTTGTATTATTAAAAAGAATACAATTAAACTTCTTTAGCGTCTAATTTTAACATTAATTCTCAGAATTCTGAAAAAAAAAAAACCGGTAGTTGGATTTTTATAACCTAAAGTTGGATTTTAATAATGACTCCTTCAAAATTGGCAGAATCCCCCTCTTATTCTCCACCTGCAGTCGCAACCACCACCACCCCATGAAGATAAAGCCACAAAAACCATCTTTTTCTAACAAACCTTTGCATCCAATTCATTCATTTAAGTGGAGTCTCTTGAGTAGGTCAATGGGCCCATCTCCTCGTGATGCTGCCTGGGAAACGTCATTACCCTGTCTAACTGGTCCACACCATAGAGTGGTACAAAAAGCATCACTCTACCATCTCCGGAATCCATATGAATTTGGTCTCACACTAAGGTAGTCGGGGGACTGAAGTACTACTGCGCCCAAAAAAGTAAGACCAAAAATTTTTTTTTTCAAAAACTTTTAATTTATTCTTCCAAATTTATTTCATCGCTTTCAAAGTTATCCCCTCCGTACACAATGCACTTATACCAACTTTTTTTCCAATAATCAATGCGTGCTAAAAAGTCATCGGTAGGGATGGCCTTCAAAGTGCGCGCCAATTTGCGTTGCATCACTTCAATCGATTCAAAACGGTGTCCCCGGAATGGTCTTTTGAGTTTATAGAATAGCCAGAAGTCGCACAGTGTGAATACGCTGGTTGTGGAACTATATAGGTTTCATTTTTGGCGAAAAATGAAACCACGGAGAATCAATGCAGTATGAGCTGGCGTGTTCAGTGTTTTCGGTACCCATCGAGATTTGACGCTTTTGAGTCCCAAAATGGAATGGACCAATCCTTTTGAAATTCCAACATCATCAGCAAGGTCTCTAATTGTAAATAGACGGTTTGCAAGCACCTAATCGTTAATTTTTCGGACGTGAGCTGCGTCGGTTGAGGTTGATGATCGACCAGAGGGCTCTTCGTCTTCAACGTGTTCTCTGCCTACTTTGAACTGTTTATACCACTTCTAAACATTTCTTTCCGATATAGGAATGCTCACCGAATGCCTTCTGCAACATTCCATACATTTCCGCAAACAAAATCGAATGCAAGTTCTTCGCTCAATTAATTCAGACGTTTCGTAAATCGCCGGAATCAGTTTGAGCGTCTCACAAAGCCAAGCGTAACTCAAACACTGATGACTATTTTGACGTCAAATTTCACACAGATACCAAGGACAGTGCCAACAACCTAAAAGAGAGAAAAAAAAATTGAAATTCCATAAGCCCGGGAATTTTAAATATAATATTGGTCTTACTTTTTGGACACAGTAGTAAATGAATAACCATTTAGCTGTTACAGTAGTTCCGATCAAAGTAGGTTGTACGGTCCATTTTCTGTGGGTGTAAAAGCTGATTAGATTCGGCGAGGCAATGGTAAGCCTGCGGTGTGCAAGCGAAACCTCTTTCCGGCTACGCAAATTGATTTCTAAATAACACAAGTATTACATTTAACAGAACATTTGTGGAGGTTCGGACCCCGGGCTCCTGTCATCCCTGTGTCGATAAGTTTTGCGCGAAATCGTTACTGGAGGAGGGGGAGGGGGAAGTCAATCATTGTCCGCCCTCTTTCAAAGTAGGCGACTCCTAGACGAAATGGTTAGGGTAGAGATGCCAGAGATACGATCTCCAAACCAGTTCCCAGCTCGGCTTCTTCTGTTTAGGGAAGGGGTCTGGATGGTAATGGATCCGTCAGGGATAAAAATGCTCATCTTTTACGACGCATAGCAAGAAAAAGAGAATATTAGGTTGTTTTTTTGTGTGTAATGATTAATTAAGATAAGCTAACTAAAAGAAACGAGCAGTTTTCGATTTGTGGTCACCCGCACTTTATAATTTTAAACAATTATATAATATAACAATTTTAAAACAGCCATATTTAAAAATATTTCACTACGTAATTGCTATTGATGTTCTTTGTTTATATCAGGGAAGGGCAACTAATATACGAGCAAATGAAATCAGAGTAAGCAAACTTATTTTTTTAGAGGAAACTAATTTACTAATAATAAATTAAGTTGTAAGGTTTAATGGTATATTTTGAAACTTTCTAAGATTTTACTGTATGTTTTCTATAAGCATTCTTTTAAATAATGGTTCTTAATCTATAATTAATCGGGAACTTCCCCTACGTACTTCCCTGAATTCATAGATTCCACGATTAATTAATATTCAGATAAAAATACATAGGGGATTCATACAGCTTCTTAAAATATCTTTATACAGATTTTCGGATTTATTTATACTTAGATAAAAATACATCAGGGATTCCTACAGCTTTTTTAAACATTTTGATATACAGTGGATAAAAAAAGTATTGGCAATTGCTTATAAATGATCATATTTGGTAACAAAGTATGTTTACAAATTTTATTTTAACATAGCGATTACAGAAGGAGAAAAGACAAACAAATATAACGAAATTTTCATTTAAATATTTTTTTAGTCAAAATCTACGAGAAAATCCAAAATTTACGTGATAAAAAAAGTATTGGCAAAATTATGAAATTGACAAAATTATGAGCGAAAACAAAATCAGTATATGTTTAGTACTTTGTATGCATACCTTCTGCATCTATAACAGCTTGTTCTCATAGAGGAAACTAAGGTCTTTGTTGTTCTGTTGGGAATTTTGTGCCACTCTTGCAAGAGTAAACGTTTGAGGTCGTCTTTACTTGAAATTTTATGTTTCTTGATTTCTAGATCCAGCAGGCGCCACAAATTTTCGATTGGATTGATGTCAGACGATTGAGGTGGGGTTTTTAATTGGCGAGGAGCATTGTAGAGTAGAAAAAAATAACTGTGTTCGTCGGAAAAAAATAACTGTGTTCCAAAACTCTTCAGATAAATCAACGTGGGATTTTGTGAAATTTAACCTCTTTTTTCTATTTATTCCCGAAATGAATGGTTTCTTTCTAGATGCCCTTCCATAATAACTTCTCTCGTGTAAAACATTCCGTAAAGTCTGTACGCTGAAAGTCTTTTGCGAAGTGAAAGCAACATCTCTAGCTATCTGGGGTGCACTTATTTTAGGGTTTTCTTAACCTTGTTAATAATGACACGTTCTTCTCTTGTAGAAAATATTCGAGGTCGTCCACTTCTAGTCTTATTTTCCGTTGATCCTGTTTCCTTGAACTTTTTTACAACACTTCTGACAGTAAATAAACTTATATTGAACTGCACTCCTATAGCACGATAAGTTAAACCTTCATTTCTGAGCCTAATAATCGTGTTTTTAACACTAACGTCCAACTCCTTCGATTTCGAAGTCATTTTACTGCAGTAATCGCAAAATAATGCATAGACACTTTTGGAGTAGTTTTGCAGACTTTATACCGGTAGAGTTTCTTATCAGTCGAAACACGCGACTTCAATGTAACAAAATTTGCATAGCAGTTAAAACTTTGCCAATACTTTTTTGACATGCAAATTTTCGTTTTTGAAAGAAAAAATCGTAGAAAATGCAAATTAAAATAAAATTTTTAAAATTTTTATATATCTAAGATGTCTTGTATTTAATTACGACAGCTAAAATTGCATAACAATTTATTTATTTGTCAATATGAATAAATTAAGGCAATTGCCAATACTTTTTTTACCCACTGTAGATTCCCATGATTTATTAACATCCAGATAAAAGTAAATAACTAATCCATACATCATATTAAAATATTTTAATATAGATTCCCAGGATTTATAAATATTCAGATAAAAATGCATCAGTGGTTCTTACAGCTTTTTAAAACATTTTGATATAGATTCCCGCGATTTATTAATATCTAGATAGAGATAAATAATAAATTCATACAACTTTTAAAAATATTTTTACATAGATTCCCAGGTTTTATTAATATGCTGTTGGAATTCTTATGCTTTAGTTCGCGCCACTCAGCGTTACGTGATAGTTTTATAGAAATCGTTTGGAACCGATTCAGAATTACGCTGTTGCCGTGGAGATGGGCTGTTGGTTGCTGTGGAGACCAGCTGTTGCTGTGGAAACGAGTTGTTTTATTCTAAAAAGAACATTTTTCTTCCAGTTTAGCTTTTGCCTTTGAACTGTTACTATCAACCCTGTATATCTTTGTATTTATTGCTTGTAAAAGATGTAGATTCCATAAATGTTTGTATGGATCGAACCATACTTCTCGAACCACTAGAAAGCTGCGGCTAATAAGAAAAATAGAACCACCGAAAGAAAGAATCAAGATAGTCGTAGTGACATATGCAGATAAAAATACATTAGTGATTCCTACAGCTTAAATATTAGTTTTTGACTTAAACTTTCTAATTTTTAAATAAAAACTGATATATGTTGTTATTGTTATAATGCAGCTGTCAATACAGACAGTTAATCTTTATGCCATAAGTAAGGGCTGCACTGCTGTTACTCAGGTAGCTCTACCCAGGGGGCACGTATAGCTTGAAGATATGATTTATATATATATATTATTTTATATTTTTATGTAGGAAATTTTATATATTTTTAATCTGGCAAATAAAGTTTACAATTCTTTTAAGCTTTTTTTTATCGAAAAAAAATTTTTTTTCCCCTCCTGGTTAACTTTGTTATATCAAATACTTTCATCTAACTTTTGTATTTTCAATTCTACAGCAGATGGCGCTAGTAATTAAAAATCGTGTCATGCTTCTTTTTAACATTTTTCTTGGTAGAACATAAAATAAAATATTAATAACAGACAAGAAAGAAAAAAAAAACACAACACTTCCAACGTTAACTTGAGTTTTCAAGCTGAGAAAAAGAAATTAATGAATAAACAACAAAAGAAAAAACGTAGAAAAAATCGTAAATGAAAGGAAGAATAACAAAATGTATTGAGGCTTGCGAATAGAGAAAGCCTTGAAACAAATAATTAACAGAAGTTAAGAAGAAAAAGTGCACAAGGTCGATTCTGGAAAAGTTGGAGGATGCATTAATCGCTTCGATGTGCTAGCGTTAACAGAAACGTATTCAGTACAAGCGGGAGATAATAAATTTTTTTGGAATAGCTTCCTGCAGTGCGATTTTAGTGATGGCCTTGCTCAGTTTTTACATGGATTATACTAGAATTTGAAATATCGAATAGACTTTTCTATATTCACTAGAACATCAGTAAACGAATGTGAATAAACAAAATATAAAGTTTTTTTTCTATACATTTTTTTTCTTGCTAGAGTGGGAGATTTGCAAAAAATTTTCTTGGAGCTTGTATTGAATCCGAATTTAGTTGGCTAGCATCACCTCATTCAACCGTCAACTTCTATTTGCTCAGAGTTGAGAAAATACGGAAGAAAGAGCGAAAAAGCGATGGAGCGGAAGTACAGATGTGCCTACCGGATCTTTCTCCTAGTCTTAGCTGGAAACGTGCGTCATAGTTTAACATATCTGACAATCGTTTCATAGTGACCTCAAAATTGATCTAATAGACGAAGATATTAAAATACTGTCAAGTGCATTCTTCACTGGTTCACTCATCATCACAATTCAATCATCAAATCTCAAGTTTTCCTTACGAACAACATCGGCAAAAAGAAATTTCCATACACCCCAACCAAATGGACTCTACATCTTAAGCCGATATAGCTGCAGGCAAGGCACACTGTTTTTAACGAAACTTACAAACATTCCAATCCTATTCACAATCACAAACCGAGAGATTTTGCATGGATGCGAGAACATAAAAAAGCCTGCTTTAAACAACTTCTGGTTGAATATTTATAATATATTTGTAAATATGATTCACTAATTATTAAAAATTAAACATAATGTCTACGGTGGGGCTTATGCATGATAGAATTGTAAAGAAAGCATAAATGTAAGAGAAAATGTCCGGAAGATAACTAAGAATAATTAGAAGTATTCAATAATCTTAAGATATTGGACTAATTTACATTAACATTCATTATAAATAAACCCCGTAATTTTAACTATTCTATTTTATCAAATCATTCTCTATGTAGTGATTTCTAAATTGTTATTTACATGCTAAAAATATCGCCGATTGCATCAACAAATTATAAGAGTTAATTTCCATTTAAAGAAAGAAATATGAAGGAAACAAGAATAGACAAATAAAAAGAAGAAATATCAGTAGGAAGACTTTTTAATAAAAACTACTAAAAGAAATTTGTGTTTTGGAATATAAAATTCAAAATGAATTCGACACGAGTTGAAAAAAAAATCAAATGTTAATGTCTACGCCATAATTCAAAAACATTAATCCAACCATTTATCAATAATCTTTGAGAGGAAAATGCTTAAATATGTCAAATGTCATAAAGCCAGTGATGTCATCTATTAATTATATTAGATCATAAGCTTCAATCATCATCAATTTAGCCAGTTTATTGAAGAGATTAGAGAAAAGACTTATTATATAATAGAGCAGTATGCTAGTTTAGCTGCGGAAAAGTTCTAACGAGATCTTTTTTGAGCTCTGAGCAGTCATCGAAATTTCCTTGAACGAAAGAAACCATCCCCAGGCTGAGTTGCAAAACAATGAGTGATTATGAAAATTGTTATTTTATACATATTATACATATTTTATACACATAATAACATATGAGTAACCTTAATTTTAAATTACAAGAAGAAAATCAGTTCTTGCCTTACTTATGCACTTAAACTCATGTTTGTGAAAATACTGCACGATAAGACAATCCAGCTTCACGAAGGCCGATGATTCTCCCCCGTCCAAGCTCTGTAAGTTGTTCAAATCTCGCTCTCTTTCGTCGAAGAGGCATAAGTAACGATGGAGCTAACGCTTACCACTAGCAGATAACCACCGATAACCATAACACGCCTCGCTACAGCCGTCTATTTATTCGAATCCATCCACCGTTCAGAGGGCGCTGCTCAGTATACGCACGCGCTACGGATTTGAAATTCTAATCATTTGCATATCATGCGATAATTTGCATTTCCTGAAAATTTCAGCTCACTCGCGTAAGTCGATCATGGTATTGCAATTTTCACAAACATGAGTTTATATTATGTTCTTTAGGCAAAAAATTGTTTTGTTTCAATCCCAAATGAACGAAATATTTTCACGCATTTTAACAATCAGTCAGCAAACTGTGATAACATTTCCGATATATTGTTGCAATTGATGTTTGAGGCGCTTTAAAAATGCATTTTAAAGCATTTTTGTTTTTCATATTTTGATGCAATTACAAATTACATCAAGATGAAAGGAAAGTTATTTATTCGCAATGTAGCTTTAAAAAAAGGAAAATATTTAAACTCATCCACCATCTGTAGAATTTTATGTCTTCCACTCCCGTAGTTCATTTAAATTTGCTCGTGGCTTTTTTCTGCTTTGGATTTAATCGTCCCATTGTATTCTGAAATATAATAAGTTAGTATCCATACATATTTATCCTTTCAATTACTTATTATAATTGATCCATTATGTGCCAAATACACTGAGTAAAAAATAGACATTTTTTAAATCTGCTCTAGCATTGTTTAACATAGAAGAAGTAACAAAGTATCAAAAATTTTAGAACTTATGATTAGAAACATGAAAAATAAAGGAAGGCCACAATATTATTAACGATGTATTATACTAAATTTGTATTTGAGAGCTAAATGTTATATTTTACACATAAAAGAAAACAGAATTTGATTATGTTTATTTTTTAATAATGACACATTTATTTGAAAATGAGATAACTATGATGACAACATGGGTGATACTTTAATATTCATGAATTAGCAAACAACAAGCATTTTAAAACTTATTATTATAAACATAGTAAATATAGAGAAATTACAATTTCATTAGCTAAATATTATACTTGATACAAATTAAATTTGATACATAAAATGAAGCTGACATGAACCAATTCCATGTAAATTTATTAGGTTTCATACTGTCTACTGCCAAATGTTTTGAGCAAATATCTCACTGGGCTGTTCTTCTTTATTTACTTCAGTATTGGTAAACCTAAAATTTAAGTATTCTTCAGAATATTTTCTTGATTTTATATTCGTAACCAGGCTTTTCTTTGTCCTTGTTGATGCTTCACTATAGTGCTATATATGCTTTCTTCCTCACACTTAAAAATTTATCTACAATGCTGTATAAATCAGCTGTCGTGAATTTTTAATACCGTGAATTGCAATCAACAAGAAAATTGCAACATACATATCCATGATAAATTCAATGACCATAGAAGGATCAACTCGACTGGCTGGAATTGAACGAGGTGCACTATTTATACATGTTTGCGTCGCTCTAAGCAATCTAGGACAATTGAGAAGCAGTGATTCATTGTTTGGTTTACTGGTTTTACATTGTTTGTTTACTGGTTTTGCTAATGTAGCGAATCGGTGTTGTCGAATATCAATAAATTTACTTATTCGTGATAATTTGTAAGGTTTGTAATTAAGGGTATAATTATTTGTAATTTCTATAGCTTTAGCCTCAAAATACTTAAAATATATTATTCTTATATGTATTGTTAATAAAGGAGAGTGGGGGAAGATGAAAATTTTGATTGAAAATAGGGTTTCATATACTGAAAAGTTGAGAAATGATGAAAATGATAGCTGAAGCTGAACGCTACTCAGAATTTTGGAGGACTAAGTTGTACTGTTATAGCTAGTGTTTTGGTTATTGTCAGTTTTTAGAAGGATTATTGAAAGTGCAATATAATTTTTATGGAGAAATATAATGATATTTATTTATTTTTACTTATCTTTTATTATTATTCTTTTATTATTACTTAAAATATCTTTTACAATTGCAAAGTTTTCCAAGACCAAGTTGAAGGATTGCTGCCCGGTATTCCAGAAAGGTTATTGCCCGTTATTCCCAGAAGTGTTATAATACAAAGAAAAATAAATTTTTTGAAAAATTTACAATGACTTTATTTTATTGTTGCTTTTTTATTTATTTATTTTATTAGATAAAATATCTGTTTAAAATTTCGGAATTTCCGAGGAATTTCGGAAATTCAAGGACTATCACCAGAGCTTTAGTTATTGTCTATAATTCCCAGAAAAATATTTACCCTTTATCATTATTTTTTTATATTATTTTCGTAGTTTATATTTCAATTGTTTCATTAAATATTAGATAAATTTTGTTTTTTAAATATAAGTTTGTATTTTCCTACTAAAAATATAAAAATATAAAAAGTAATAAAAATATTAAAAAAATTACTTATTCGCTTAATTTATTATTATTATAAGTCTCGTGTTACACTTTTGTGGTGCACGGGGGAATTGTTTGAAGCAGAAATAAATAAAAAAGTAGCATTAGCAGTGAAACTAGAATTTAATGTTAAAATATGTCGTTTTAATTTTTCTGAAAAAAAGTATCGTATCTATAGGGAAAATATTGCTTTTTATAATAAGGAGTTAAGAATTATGGACATTTTTTTCCTCCTATTGCTGCTTGTTTAGAGATAAGAATTTTGCTTTTCAAGACATATTTCTTCCAGATAAATTGAATCGAAGAGGAGTTGGTGATGTACATATGTCCTGTGACAACATATATAATTATTATTCAAATTCAACATCTGACAAGATATGTCCTGCCATAAAGTGACTGACATAAACTAGTTGCAATGTTAATCTTTAAATCGCTACTGCGATAAGCGGCGAATCTGAAATTTAAATTTTTATGTTTCATAACTGAGAATGGGTAGATTGTTAATGTGCTATAAATTCTTTAACTGATAATTTTTCGAGCGAAAGGGCCAATAGAGAAAACTGCAAGTAAAAGTAAGATAAGTTTTTTTTAGAATGTTTTCATTTAGAAACATGAAAATCTCATGACCAAAAAGGAATAACAAAAAATGGAATCAAAATACCTGTAATTCCTGGCCATGTTCTGCATCTTAATATAGCTGCGCGTGTGAAATGTTGAATCTTTTATCATCTATGAGAGGCTTTAAATCCCAATCTCGTTCATAACGCTCATGTAAGAGTAATTTTGCATAATTTACATGGTGTAGGTACAAGAGAAGACACTTGGTTACAGTTACGTTGTAGCATAAATAACTCTGGTAATTGAGTGGACCGAAGAAAAAGAAGAAAATTTGCCCTTTTCACAGTACAATAACAGTTATTATATATATATATAAGATTTTATATTTATATATATTATATGTATACATAAGTTTACATAAAATTAAATTATTTGTTATATAATAGTATCACGTATTATTTTGTTTATTATGATTTTATTGATTTATTATAATAAACTGATTATTATATAATATATTAAATTATAATAATCAATTATCATCATAACAAATTATAATAATAATATTAATATAATATACACAGTCCAGTCACATTCATGTCATCACCCCCTACTTTCGATGTCAACGTGAAATAATCAATCACAAAAGGCAGACGGCAGCACATTGCAGTGGAGTGTATATAAAGGATGTTCTAGGGCATCGGAAAGCATTTCAGTCGTTGGCGTAATGCAGAAACGTAGCGATTTATCCGACGTCCAAAAGGGCATGATTATTGGCTTTCGGGCCAAGAATGGAAGCATTTCGGTAACGGCTAACTTTGTGAACTGTTCGCGTGCCACCGTGGTAAAAGTATACCGTTCATGGCAAAATGGCACTATCCAAAATCAGTGGCGTGGAACATGTGGTGTACCACGGACTATAGATGACAGAGGCGAACGAAGGCTACGGAGATGCGTTCGGGCGAATAGACGTGCAACTGACCGCCCAGATGAACCAAGGGCTACCAAGAGTGTATCCTCAACAACGACTCAGCCCATGGGCCTCCGCAGCAGAAGCCTGGTTAATGCACCTATGCTGAATGCTGTTCATCGGCGACGAAGGCTGGAATTTGCATACCAGTAACGAAACTGGACGTCCACAGCGTGGCGACAGGTGGCTTTTTCCGATGAATCACGTTTTATACTCCATCGGACAGATGGACGTTGGCGTATACGGCGTGAAACGTTTGAAAGCAAACACCCTGCAACAATTTCCGGAAGGATTCAAGCTGGAGGAGGGACCATTATGGATTGGGGAATGTTTTCCTGGCATTCACTGGGTGCACTCCTCATTGTGGAAGGAACGATGGATCAGCACAAGTACGCATCTGTCACCCCTACATGCGAATTATTTTTCCTAAGATGGCATCTACCAGCAGGACAATACGATGTGTCATACAGCTCGGAGTGTATGTGCGTGGTTCGAAGAGCACCAGAATGAGTTTACCGTATTCCCCTGGCCGGCAAACTCACCGGATTTAAACCCAATCGAGAATCTGGGGGACCACCTCGATCGGGTTCTTCGCGCCTTGGATCCTCAACCGCGTAATCTAGCGCGGCACTGGAGCGGCATGGCTCAACATTCCAGTGAACACCTACATAAACCTAATTGACTCTCTTCCTGCACGTCTCGCAGCGGTCCAATCTGCCAAAGGTCGTTATTCTGGCTTTTGACAGATGGTCACATTAATGTGACTGGGCTGTGTATTATTTGATGTTGTTGTTCTAATGCAGTTGGCAATATAGAGACAGTTAATCTCCTTGCCATAAGCAAGGGCTGCACCGCTGTTACTCATTTAGCATTAGCCAGGGGCACGTGTAGCTTGAAGACATCCTACGGACGCGAGTAACACTACCCCCCCATCTATTAGATCTATCATATTTTATATTTATTATAGTGGAATTTGACTTTTTTTATGAATATTTCTGAACTTTATGATAGATTTTGTAATTAAAAAGTGTTATTTCTGAGCAAGATTAAAAGATTTTACGCTACACTCAGTTGATAATGGCAAATAAAATAAGAATATACAGCAAGTTTACAATAGATCTGTGTTTAAACATAACAAAATAATTGTCCTTCATTAGAAATTTTAATCTTTTATATTTCTATTCGTTATTAAAAACCTTACAATTCAAAAATCTATTTGAAAAGATTAGTGATGAAGTAATTAAAATTATTCACTTTAAAAGAATGGTTTTGGACTGCATTCATTACTGTATCTGTGTAAAGACTTTTTACATAAAATAGTATTTTTTTTAAAGAGATAAACAACAAAAAATCCGCAGATCAATATCATATATAATCAAAAATGAAAAACTGCCTTCACTGGACCACAATTCAGGATAGATTAATTAATTGCCACGGAATCAGGTTTTTTATATAGAAGGAAAGGCATTTTTCAAAATTGCCAATTTAATCATATTCTATAATTATAAATGGAATATTAGCTTAAATAGCAAAATCATTTTTTATAACAATTCTAATTAAGTTAACAATTTGTTTCAATAAGTTTAAAAATTTATTTCAATAAGTTTAACAATTTTAAATATAAAATACTTTACTTCGTTTGAATGCATTTAGAAAAAAATATCATTAAATATAAAAAATCTGGATTTGGAAAATTGTCATGAAAGGTAGTGGTGGGGGTTCTGATTACAATAGATCATTTCCAATGCCCAATTGGCAGTTAAATTGATATTGTTAAAAACAAATGGTTACAAAAGATTAATATTGTTATTTGGATATCAAAAATGTATTCACCAATAAAAGCTAGTATAATTTTATCAGTCCGATTTAAGTCAAAACAAAACAGAAAAATTAAATGAATGAAAGTTGGAGCAGATGCAATAAGTAGAATCAGGGACGCCAGACTATTATTTTTATTGAAAGCAAAAATAAACTGACAAAATTATAGAAAATATAAAATATACTTCAAGAAACGTTTAGACAAGCTATTTTTACTAATAGTGTTTCAAAATTTTCTTTAACTTCACAAAAGACTCGAAACCAAAGATTTTTCAAATTTTTCGAAATAAAAACAAAGAACACAAGATCTCGAGTAAAAATTCAAGATCGGAGAAAAAGCATAAACATTGACAACCCATGGCCCTGCGTGTAGTACCAGAGATTATGAAGATGAAAAGAAACAATAGAAAACACAAATATATACCGGAATTTTAATTTCCGCGTCGAATTATTTGTTTTCATTTGACAGAATTTGATGGAGAATTTTCACAATAATATCTTCAACAAATTCCTTGATCCCTTTATTATTTTAAGGCATAAAAATATATCCTATAATTGATAATGATACGAAGTGTATTTTAAAAATTTTAATTAATTTTAATCTGCTTAGCACCTACTCAAAAATTTTATCATAAATTATTCAAGATAAAGTTATCTTATCTTTTCTTGGAAAAATCTCAGGATTATATCTTAATGAAAATGCGAGATAACAAGCATATTAAAGTAAAATTAGAAATATTGAATTTAAAATTCATTTTCATAATATACTGGAATCAAGTTCATATTTAAAAAACTAAAATATTAATTTATTATTCCATTTAACAAATACTAAAAAAAATTTTCACATAAGAATTTTAATAATTTTAATTTTAATTTTTTTAATAAGAATAATAATTAATTAAGTATAAAAAAATTTCACATTCAAAGAATTTGAAGTATCTTATAATTTTTAAATTCTAATTTTAATCTTTTAAAATCTCTTCTTCACGATGCAGCAAATTCAAGAAACACGATAAAAAATAATGGAATATCTGTATTAATATAACAACAATATTAATAAATACTGCTGTTAAGAGACTGACTTCGCATAGAAGATATTTTCAATCATCAACTTTTAAAAAATATATTCGACTATATGTTTCACGTAAATAAAACAAACATAAATATTGAAAAAGAACTTTTTACACTGGGGAGTGTTTCTAATAGATTAGACGAAAAAAATTATACCAGTTACCAAAAATTAAGGAAAATAAGAAAAAAACAATTACGGGGCCAAAACTAACAATTATGCAGTATATATAAAAAGAAATAATTCAGTAGATTATGATATGAAAACTACTGAAACTTAACTGAAAATAAAATTTTAAAACTTCTAAAATTTCTGCAAGCAGAAACAAAGAACGAGATTCCTCTCAAGGTTATTATTCTTTCTGTGGACAATCTGTTGAAATTAAAAATCACTCATTATTCTATCATCGGTTTATCATCATAAGATCATTGATTCAAAGAGGAAAACGTTGTAAGACCATCATACCATCTCTTCCCTCCTCTACAGTATATTTAATCTATGATCTTCTTATATATTATCCCTAATTATCCTATTATCCAAATATAGTCCATCCATATCTATATATGGATGGACGATATTTGGATAATAGGATAATTAGGGGATCCTTCTCAATCTATTCTACATACTACACATCATATATGTATATTCTCTTCAGTTTGTACAAAACGTAATTCTCTTTGGCGACTTTAATGCCCATCACACAAATTGAAGCTGTTCTATAAATTAACAGTGCCGCACTAAGCTCAATATCTCTGCAATTTTAAACAGATAGATAAATATTTTATGTCAGTGTATAACGATCAGATACGTACTGACTAGAATTTTTTCTAAAATTACCTAATGAAATGGTCAAAACTTTTCTTCCTAGGCATAATTTTACCAGACAGTATTGATCAAACGTTTATTACTCATACTAACTCAAATACGAATGCACATAAATTCGCATCCAGAAGAATCAACCCAAATAATTACAAGGGATAATTCCCAACATCAAACACATAATCAAAATCATAAAAAAACAAAGAAAAAAATGGCAAATTACAAGAAATACACAGGACAAAACTTCATACAATTAAATAAATACAAAGGAAATTCAAGAAAACTTTAAATAAGCACAACCAAAATCTTTGAATTGGAGAACTTCAACTATTAAACAAGGATGAGAGAACACGCTATAGAATTTAGGAATAAATTTAAGTAGAAAAGACCATAAATCGCTGACTTCAAATCTGGAAATTCCATTTCAAGTGCTGATCAGTGTAGATTGAATCTTATTTCCGATAGTCCAAAATAACAAAGTCAGCTTAATAATATTTACCATAACCAGTTCAACATCTCTTGGTTTGAAAAGTCCTGGGAAACAATTTTGTTGCCATAAAGATAACGAAGAATCTACCTCTGTACTCAACAACTCTCATCATATGGATTTATTAATTAATTCATCATTTTCTAAAACCTCGAAAAATAACAGTAATTCTTCTCATTTTAAAATCAGAAAATTACTTTTCTAATTCTTCTAACTACCAATACATATCCTAACTTTCCACTATCATTAAATTCATTAAAGGAGCTATTTTCAAACACAAATCAATACGCTATTCTAAATGATAACCTCACAATGCGATTTCGTTTTTAAATTCTTGACAACTAATCAATTATTATGTTCGGGTGAATATATTTCATAAGGACTACGAAGAAAAAAAAATACAGCAGAGCCTTTTTAAACATCAGAAATGTTTTCAATCATGTCTAGATAAAGGGAATTATCTTTAAAAGGATTTGTCATAACTTGCATTAACTTTCCTTAAAATTATTCAATTTTCTGTAAAGATTAATAACAAGCAGTCAATTAAAAGTTTTATCAAAGCAGGTAGTCTTTGAAGGAAATAAAACTTCCCCTTTTCTGTTCTCCATGTATGTTAAGGACATTTCACAATCTAAGACAATAACATATTACTGGAACTTTATGCAGGTAGCACAAGTCACGGATTCTTTGTACATGTTCTCAAGAGGTTGATTAGTTGTCAAAAAAACCAGTAGCTCTACGAAAGAAAAAGAGCTATCAACAATTCAAAAACTGAAGCATTCTACTTTTCAAGAGGTAAGAAAATCAATAAGCCAAATATGATTTACAGAATAATGAAACTAACTACTTGGTACTACTCATTGACAATTACTTAACTTGAAAATTGCACTTGCAGTAAGTCAAGTATAAGTAAGAACACAACAAACATTTTAGATTTTCATTAAAATTATCTATTAAAATTTAAATTGAAGTTAAAAATCTCAATTGAAATTATTTCATTAAAAGGCGATGATGAACACAATGAAAAAATTATAATTTATTTTTCCCTCTTCCTCCTAAGTTACCTATTATTGCTCCGTGTGGGTTTAAACGATCAACTTTTCATCTGAATTTCCTTGAAGCGCAGTGAAATTTAGTAAACAAATGTGGTATGCAAGAGGGTTTATTAGGAACAATCCATAATACCATTAAGCATCTTCATAACATTTTCTGTAAAACTTTCTAATAAATATTTTTATAATCTAATTTTTCCTGAAAACAAAGTGTTAAAGTTATCCAGACAACAGTCATATCAAGTCCCTTGAAAAACAGCAAAATTTAATAGACAAATAGGGTACGCAAGATGATTTATCAGGAAAAATCCCTAGTGCCATTAAACTCTCCATTCTTAAAATTTAAATAGAATTTTTAAAAACCTTCTAATAAATTCTTTTAGTGGGATTTTTTCAGAAGATACTGTGTGTTTATTCATACAAATATCTCATCAGATTCCTTGATGCACAATGAAATTTAATAGACACATATTGAATGCAATATGATTTATTAGGGGCAATCCGTATGAAGCCATTAAATTCCCTGTTTTTAAAATTGACATGAAAAACATTCTAATAAATTGTTAACAATCTAACTTCTGCTGAAGACGTTGAAATACAAGAAATTGAAGCATATTCACTGAATATTAATGTTGAAAGACCAAAAAAAGTTTTTAATAAAACGCCTCTTAATTTTCCCAAGAAAATTTTATTGAAGTAAATTAGTTATTTTCTCACCCTCGCATATTAACTATTTCATTCCCTTTTCACCCTTCTATAATCGTTGGTCAGAATAAGGATGAACGAAACTATCTTGATTATATATCTATATATATATATAAGATAAATTTAAAAAAAACGAATTTCTGTTGCAAAATGTTTCTCAAATACATCCTTGTTTTCTATTTTTCGCTAATTGCCGTCCATTTTGTTATGGTAAATAAACAGCTACATATTTTACCCTCCAATATTCACAGAATATTTAAAATAATAGTAATTTTAATAATTTTATAATCTTTTCTCTTATAAAATATTTATACATTTGTTATATTTTTTAATGCAATTCGCCTTGTATTCTGTACATAGAATTATTATTAAATTAAATTTATTTAATTTAATAAATTTATTTCTTTAATTATTTTTAGCATTTATATCATCAATATTTGATTGGCTAATTTCGTCGTTGCTGTATTTTTACTTTGCATTTTAACTTTTTTTTTTTCCATTTCTTTTAAGATTTCTCTCTCAACAGTTAATAATTTCATTAAATTCTGATAAGGATCGCATTTCGTTGTAGTAAAAAAATATAGCTTTTCTGAAATTCAAGTTATAATTCTGAATTCATAAATTCAGATCTTAATAATTCGCATTTAAAGAGCTGTATATCAACTTTTAATGGCACAAATATATTTTTTTCTTTCTAATGCAGCTGGCAAACACTTAGACACTTGGTCTTGAATGCCTTAAGGCAAGCGCTGCACGACATTACTCACTTTGCATTACCTAGGGGGTGCGTGTCACTTGAAGATAAGCCACGGAGTCACAATGCCCCCTCAACGCTCTACAATCTTATTCGACCGGGCCCTACGATTTAAAGTGGATTCCGAACCACTACAAACATCCATGGCACCGCCGGGACTCGAACCCGAAACCTGTGGTACCGAGCGACAGAGCGCTAGCCACTCGACCATTCAGGCCCATGACACAAATATACTCATAACCGTTTTCGAAAGCTAAAGGCACGGTCGTTAAAATAAAATATTAATTAACTTTTCTGCACGAAAATCGTGATTTGAGCAGGGTTTGTTAACTTAAGAAAGATAAGTTCAATACATACATACATAATACTATTGTCTGCTAAAAGTTGTTTTGAGAAATCTCTAGTTGCTTATGAGAAACTTATTGTTGCTATCTTGATTCGTTACGTTAATCTATATTTGGAAACAACCGAAATTGGTAGTGTACTACAATATACTATAGATGAGTCTCAGGAACCAAAAACTAACGCTCTGATTCTCCGAAAATGAATTCACGCACCGTGAACATCACTTCAAAAGATACTAAATTGACCATTAAGGTTGCATTTTTTTTATCGTACTTAATCGCTTAAAAAGTTTTCAACAGTTGACTCAGAGAATCGGGGATTCTTCTTGTTCTAAGAACCTACGGAGAGAAGACCACACACCTGATGGACAGAGAACCGGTTATTAGAATATAATGCGATCAATTAGAGGTCACAAACTGTTCGTAAGTGATTTGATTAAAATTTATAGTACTTGTAGTTTATACTTACATCTTTATATATATGCATATATTTTTATTTCTTTTTCAGTAAGACATCGTCCATATTTAAAATTCTGATCATTCTTATTTTTCACTAAGAATACAGGCTCATCAATTTGCATCATTTGGCATTTATGTTTTTAAGTTATCGTCAACTGGGAAAAAATGGCTTAAAAATCTTTTAATTCTTTGAGATTTATCCTTCAATCTTTTCATCAATTATTTAAGGTTGGATGCGTAATTAATTATTAAGAGTATGCAAAAATAAATGAAATCTTCAAAAAATTGCTTCAAATATTTATGATTACAAAAGGAAAAAGAATCAAATACCAAAAAAAAAAATTTTTTTTTTAATTAAAAATTCAGTTTGTTCTATTTGCGAGTTGTTACTTTCCATTATAAAAGTTCTACTGAGAATTCTATCGTTTTTTTTTTTTTTTTTTTAAAGATAATTTTATGTTTTGAGAAAATGCTTTGTGTCAACGGCTAAAATTATGCATAATAATTAAGAAATGTAGATAAAAGAAAAATAGCATTTAATAATAAATATAAAAAGTTAAGATAATATTTAAACGAGAAGTATACTTTTTCTGATGGTGAAATAAAAAAAAATTAACACCAATTAAAAATTGTACTACAGAATTTTTTTTTTTTTTTTTTTTTTAAATGTTGTAAAATGTTGAACGGTGCTCTTTGTTATCAACAACTTTGTAAGCTAGAAAACATGAAAATCATTCAGCGTGGTTAATATATCTTTAAAATATACAAGGACAGAGGAATAAATTGAAAGAAATGAAATACGTTGAATAACATAATTTGATTTATTGAAAAATTGTAAAAAATAAAGTAAAATATTCTAGATTTTTTAAATTTATTTTTTATTTTTTATTTCTGTGATAAATAGTGAAGCTGTTAAAAAAGTATTGGAAAGCTTTTCACAGAATAAAAAAGTTTAAGGATAAGAAGTTTAATAGCATCACTATGGACCTCATAAGCCAACTTGCAATCGTCATTCCCTTAAGAAAGAAAGATATATGAGGCAATATTTTTTTGTCTTGCATAAGCTCTAACCAGACATGAATATATATTTTAATAGGTCATTGAAGAAAAATAAGGTTTTTAATTATTTTGCTCGTCTTCGAATGTCTATTGAATGTGGTTTGAGCTAACAATAATTGTCTAAATTTTTGCTTCATGTATTAAAAGTGTCCTTCCATATTAAATTATGATCAATATAATATCCAGATATTTAGCTACATTATTCCAATAGAATAAAATCATTTCTTATAAAATAATCAGTTTATTGATTTCTTTATCTCTAGAAAAGTAGGCAGCTTCAATTTTGAAATATTTACAGTTATTTTACATATTGGAAATCAATTGCTAAGTTCCTAAAGATGTACTATTGAGAGTTTGTGCAATAATAAAAGCACAGTTGGAATTGAGGGTTGGTGACTCAATTCGTCGTCTTCGGCTTATCATTTCTGTGCTGTCTTGATTCCGCTCTTCTTTTTCTCTAATGTCCTATTCTCTTTCTCAGTGTGTTCAACTTTCGAGATCATAGATTTCTGATCATGTTAGTTTAGATCATGTGTTCTGATAACTGATCATATTAAGTTTTAGATCATGTGTTCCTGAGTAACTATTCTCCATCAGCAGTTCTCTTCTTGATCGTCGTCCTTAAGTTTTCTTCCTTTCAAATATCCTTTTTCGATATTTTGTGTTTTTCAAACTCGTTTCCAATAGTGTATTTTGAATTTTCCAGATTTTTCAAATATTAAATGTGTGCCAAATGTTCTTCTTTTGTGTTAGTGTTTGTGTCTCCAAAATTAATTTCATCAAAGGGAACAAGAACAATAAAATTAGGCAGTGAGTGAAGTGAGTTTTTAAACTATCCTATCTATCAAGTTGGAACAAAACACACATTTAAGAAAAAAAAGTTAAAATCGGATTGTTAGTTTCAGAGTTCATCCCGAACAAACATCGGGACACGGGAGTTATACATAATAGATATCACTCTTGTTTACATTTATAAAATAAAAGTTGCGTTGCTATTGTAATATTTGAAATTGTTATATTTTTCATCATTCACTCTGTTAAGGTACTCCTTGTCTACCATCCTAACTTACTGCAGCCTTCATTGTATTGCACTTGATTTTGGGAAATATTTTGAATTAGACAAATTTAAAATAAAGCATTACATTAGATTTTGTGAAAAAATTATGTATTATTGCTGCAAGCCTGCCTCTTGCAACAGGGGGCATATTCTGTAATACCATCAGATTTACTCTTCTTCATTTCCGATCCAATCAACATGTTTATTTACTGCATTGACCTTGCTTTCTCATATTTTTTCATAACAGCAGTTTATTTCATTGGCTTATATTTCTGTATATGAACCCATAGAATTTATACATTTCTCAAGCTCTGCAATACAAGTACAAAACTCTTTGACGATTTCTTTCGATTTCATTCACTGTGACTGCAGATCCCTTATGAATTTCGTCATCTTCTGTATTTCAGTTTTGTATACTGTATTTCAGTTTCTCAGAGTGTCTCAAGGTTAAAAGAACACTTTAAATTTGGCCATGATTTTCCATTTATCCGCTGAATAATCTGGCCTTTCGACTACAATTTGTAGCAGCTTCTAGATTTGTGGTATATATATATATATATCTATATATAACTGTCACAATAGATTGCACAATTAAGAGCCAATGTTGATTTTCATGGACTATTTTTATTTGCCTGCCGTTAATTTAAAAAATTACCAAACGTCTACAAAAACTGACTTGATTTTATGGTTTCCCAATAAATTTTAATCATTTATGGTTCACTCAATCAAGAGAGGTTGTTAGATACGGTTAGAGAGACGTTTAAACCATTACTTGATAATATGGGGTCTGATGGCGGCCGAGTGGCTGGCGCTCTGGCACTCGGTACCACAGGTATCGGATTCGAATCCCGGCTGTGCCATGGTTGTTTGTAGTGGTTCGGAATCCATTTTAAATCGTAGGTCCTGGTCCTAATAGGATCGTAAAGCGTTGTGGGGGCAGTGTGACTCGCGTCTATAGCCTATGCCCCCTGCCCCCTGGGGAGTTCTAAATGAGTAACAGCAGTGTAGCCCTTGTATATGACATAAAGATTAGCTGTCTGTATTGCCAGCTGCATTAGAACAACAAGAATATTGATAATATGAGGCAAAATTTCTATGACTAAAACTGCATTTATATTTCTGCATTTTTATTGTCTACCTTTTTGTTATGGGAAGAATTTATACCATAATTCTACAAATAAAAAAGATTAAATACAATTAGATGAAATGTTACGAAATTCTTGCATAATTACCATTCTATTACAAATTAATTAACATTATAAATAAATTCAATGATATTTAAATTCCAGTTTTTAAACCATTAATTACATTGATCATTTATGATAATTCTATCACTAAAGTTACATTTATATTTCTTTAATCACTGTCTATATTTTTCTATGGAAAAAAAGCTATGTGTAAATTCGGCAAATAAAAAATGCTAAACGGTTTAACACAATCCGATGAAATATTATGAATCTGGTATGATTAATGTTCCATTACAGTTTTAATTTATTTAACCAATTAGTTACCTATATTTAATGTTAAATTCTTTAAATCAAAAAATACAATATATTATAGAAATAATTTAGTTTTTTAACATAAATGTATTTTAATTCGAGTAAGCAAAATACTATGAAAATGGGGGGGGAATGCATATATATTTCTTGACATGAACAATTAAAATTTTCAACTTACATTCTATTTATCTTATGTTACAAAAATACATTTTTTAAGTCGGTATAATTGAAATTTTTTTTAAAGATATTCTTCCTATTAATTAATTTGTTTCATATTGGTATCTTTGGTTGTATATAATGAATTCAATGAGGCGTTAAAATATTTTTAATTTAATTATCATTTAACTATAATAATATTGTAAACAATAATATAGTATAGTTAGAATAATAATATAATATTATAGTTATTATAATAATATTGTAAAAGTGTACTTTTTTGCTATTTTGTTAAATAGTATTCATTGATTTAGTTGCATAAAATGAAATTTATATTAAAACAGAAAAATTAAACAAATTGTCATGTAAAAAATATTTTTCTTCAGTAAAAGAAATGGACAGAATAATAAATTTTAAATGTTGTTCTTAAAATATATATATAGATATATTTAAATTTCTAATTTATAAAAAAAAAATTTACAAGAAAAATTATTCACCAATATAATTTTCTTAAAATGTATCGAATTCGTAAAAATATTTAATTTAGTAAGAAATAAAGGAATTTGTAAAAAGAAAATTTTTTCGTAAAATACTATATTAAATAGAAAAGAAAATATAAATTGTTTACAAATTAAAAAAAAAAAAAAATTAAGAGAAAATTGTTCAATAAAAATAACCTAATTTAATTGTTGATACAGCCGAACGCATTCTACATCACATATCTTTATTACTAAAAACTGCATTAAAGTATACATTGTTATTCCACAATAAACAAATAAAACAAAATTAACTTAAACAGAACTTATTTTTCAAAACCGGTTTGAAAATCTGCAGTACATATATATATTGAGAAAGGAGACATTACCCATGCAATTAATATGCGAAGCAAGTATTTAAAATAAAATGAAGTTTTACTTATATTTGAGGCAATTGTATGTCTACTGGGTAGCATCCTTAAATTTAAGATTAGATTAAGTTGTATTAAATTATATCAATATGCATATTACGTGTAATTGTTAATCGACAATATAAAAAAACAGATTAATAAAAGCATCAAAAGATATACGAAAACAAGCTACAGTTTTTACCATAATTAGTTAAATCGTAAAAAGATTAAATTTTGCATTTACAAAGCTACAATACGTAAATAAACTTATTTCACCAAATTGATTTTAATTGTTCTTTAATCTATACTCACCAAGGCGAAATGTCTTTTGCAATATAACGCAGTTCAGTTTTCATTTGAATAATGCCTTAGAGAGATCGGCCAAAATGAATGTCGGTATTCAAAATATCACTTACAATTATCTAGATCTCAAGGAATCTTCCGGCACTTGGGAAAACTGGGCGGCTGACGTTAAATAGCCTTGTCAGCATGATGCGCTTCGCAGACAGGGGACAGCGACAGCTCAAGAGAGACAGATTGCTTTGGTAAATTTGCATCATCAACGCCGGAAGAAATTTTGATTTCGTCTGGCAGGTATCGGGAACTCTGTAGGTAACCGTCTGGGTTTCTTCCTTTTTCTTTTTTTTTTCTCTTTTTTTTTCCCCCGTAGTTTAGGACATCACTTACAATAGATGCGCTAGCTTTCGGTATTAATTCAGCCACCTTTGCATCTATCTTTCTTTTTTTTAAACTCTTCCTCTTATTTTTATTTCTCGGAGGTAATTTTGACTTTTGTTTTATCTTTTAAATCAAGACTAACTTAGTATGATTGGCCAGCAACTAGAGATCGACTCTCGCTCGCAATTGGTTTGGGCTATAGATCATTTCACCAGAGCCCGTGAGTAAACCCTGACCCTACTCAGTGCATCAGATTTTTGACTGCATTCAGATTTTGAGACATTCCTAACCGGAACCTCACTATTCTTTCCTTAGAATATTATAAATGTATTAAAAACGTTTGCGAATGTAAAACTATATATATGAAAATTATAAATACGTCTTAAAATGTGTTTTTCTCTAGAATACCCTTAAAACATTTGATAAACATTCACCATCAATGGAGACCTAGACATACTAAAGATAATTTCAATTGATAAGCAATTGTGTAAAAGCAGGTATAAGCTTAAGTAAGCAGGTAATTCATAAATTATTGTAAATGTTATGCAATGATTATTAAAATTAAAACAATGCCTATGGAGTCTATGTTAAATGCAAGACTTGTGTTTAATATTTTAATGATATAATAGTAAAGAAAATATACAAGTGAAAATGGTTTGAAATTTGGTGAGGTATTTAAGAATAATTCGAAATACACTTATTGGAAATGCATATTGCACATTCATAAAAAAATAACATTATTTAAACCATTTTATTTTATAAAATCATAGTGTAAATAGTCATCATTTCTAAATTAAAAGTATTTGTATATTCTTAATATTCATGTATTTTTTTAATATAGGAAAAATTGAAATTAAATAAAAAAAAAATTATCTCCAGAAATTAGTTTTAGATTTATTCAGGCAGATTGTGAAAATAAAATGCTTAGATTTGAATTCTGTCATAAAGCAATACAGCTGAAATTTAAAAGTTTTTTTTTACTCCAAAAGTTTAATGACTGAAAGACAAATTTCAATTACAATATAATCTATCCACATTTTTAAAGTGAAATCATTTTCGGTATTAGAATAGTAATGATAAAATTTTACAAAATTGACATTTTTCTTACAAATATTTCACAAAATTCATATAACTACTTAACTTACAAAAATGTAAAACAAGAATTTTTATTTAAATAAATATCTGAGATTTTTGTATCACCACTTGAAAAGACAAGTCTAAAAAATCTAGTTTTGAAACAAGCATTTAGTACTCATGAGTTTCTTTTAGAATTTATTTGAATGAATTACTTAAAATTTTCTAAACAATGACCTTTCATTATTGTTAATTAACAAAATAGTTTATATACAAGTAAAATGGACACGTGAAATTTATAAGGCCTGTTTAAAAAAAGGTAAGACTAAAATATGTTATTATTAAAAGCATATTGTATTACAATACAATTTAATAATTTACCAACTACTTTGATGGGTTTTTTCGAAGGGGGGTAACCCCTTGTTAAACTACAATTTTTGGTTTTCTGAGTTGTGTTCATTTTTTTTACAATTAAATTAATTAAGTATTAGGTAAGTGTTTTTCAAATTTTTAATTATTGAACTTTTTTTATAACAGGGGAAATGAGAGGGGGAAAGAGAAATGGATAAAGTGATAATAATGTTACAAAAATTCCAACAAGGTCCTTAGTGACATAAAATTTGATGGTATATATATATATATAAATATGTACTATGATTTCTCAATTATATTGTTTCTAAGTTATTCATGGTTTTTCTCAAGAACATAATTTTTTTTTTTTTTTTTTTTTTTGTGAAATATTTAGTTGCGGTGCTGTGAACGAAGCTGTAAGCACTTCAACTTTTCACCAATGAGATTTTTGCAAGTAAGGAACAATTGAACACACCAATGTTGGTTGGTTGGAGTTTTGTTTTTAATATGTAGTTATAAATAAGCAGTGAAAAATAAATAGTGATTTTCATCTTTAATCTGATTTTTTAGAATTATGATTCTGTAAAAAAAAAGCATTTTGTCACCTATAATAAAAGTCTCTAAATAATTTTAGGATATTTCTTTTTTTTTTTAATGGCGCAACAACCCCTGGTAGGCCAAGGCCGTCTGCCTACTGGCAGATTCCGAAACATGAAATGTTTTCTTTTACAGGGTACAGTTGTCAGCCCTACTTCCAATGCTCTATAGCTATATAAGACCGAGACCTGGGGTTTAAAGTAGATTACGAAACACAACAAACATCCATGGTACCGCCGAGTCTCGAACCCTATACCTGTAACATCGAGAGCAAGACCACTTGAGATATTTAGCTTCCAATATATACTTGTCCCTTTGGAAAACAAATTCGCGAATTTGAATTTATAGCTGAGTAAATTTTTGTTCAAACTTGTATTTTTCATATAGCTTAGAAGCAAAAAATTCTTTGCTATGATTATAACAAACACCTTTTACTATAAATTTCTATAAAGATTACAAAATAAAATGCAAGATTTCAGTATGAAGTTGTATTTGACAAAAATCCTTAAAATAGTTTAGCATTCTCTTTGCTTATAATAGATAATTTGGCCACTTTAACCTTTAATATTTATTTTAAGTGTTCAAATTAAACTACTTTCAGTTTAGTTCTAAGAAAAGCATGATTTTCTTTACTACAGATTGTCAATGAAATGCAGTTTAGAAGTTACTAAACATCTAAAGTAAGATGCATGCATCTAAATTATGTGAAAGAGTTTTAGAAATTTGAAAATAGGTATGTTTAAACTTTATTCTTAATTAGATATGTATCCGAGGAGGTTGTTTTGGGGTTCAATTAGTAGTAATTTCCAGTAAAAAGTGACTATTACCATTCAAACATCAAGATAAAGGTAAAGGTAGTATAATTTACAGAGTATCTTTTACTCCTTACCTCCAGCTATGTAATTAATGAATAAAAATTAATTAATTGGGATAAATTAAGCATTATTACGGAAAGGAAAATTGAAGTGATAATGATGAAAGAGCCCATGTTCTGTTAGTGTAAAAGAAATAAAGAGAAGTGTAAAATTAGTGAATACCGAAAAAATACATAACATTTAAATCCTTTACACTTTACAACAATTAGTGTTGCAAAACGAGCCAAGGTGTATCCAAGTTGAAACACTGAATGGGCGGAGTCAAGCACTGATGAAGGCAGGCGAAAGCTTTTGATTGGTTTAAATAAAAATGCGTGAACTTCAAGGAGGACAGCCGGAACGATGAATGGAAGTATGCCGCGAATGGCTTGCCCGTGTGGGATCGATGTAGTAGCCGCGACTTTCCAGAATTTCAGCGGATAAAAACAAGAACAAGATACTAATTTATTCTTGATAATTTCCAGGAATTGATTGCAAAGGTAAGGATAGTCAAGTATTTTGGTAGACGAACATAAACGCTCGTCAGAATAGTTAGATTGCTGATTTTTAGGAATGGATTCATACGTTTGTTGATATTCGAAAGTGTGTGACGTCGAAACTATTCCTACCCCCAAAAATAAAACAAAATTTTGATGCCAACATTTATTTTTGTTTTTGTTTACACGGAGCGAAGTGCGAATCTGTATCAATGTATGGTCAAACAATTTTTTGTAACGTAATACTGACTCTAGAGGTATTTTTTTTTAAATATCATAATTAATATTCTAGATCAGGAGTCTCCAAACTACGGTTCGCGGGCCAAATCCGGCCAGCTAGTATCATCAATCCGGGCCGCGACAGCGAATAGCTTATTGCTGCTGTAATCTGTTGGATAAAAAAACGCAGAATGATAATAACTCGCTTTTATTGACTTGCTACGTAAAGCTTAATGACAAGCATAATACGCGGCAAATTTAACTTAAGCACAACAACCAACAAATAATTGAAATGAATCCCACGAACATTATAAACTAGTGAACATCCCGCGGTTACCCTCGGTAGTTATGTTGGGGTAAAGAGTATCGCTTATGTATATATATCGATGTTTGGAACGTATATACCCTGAATCAAACATATGATTTTTATCCTAAAAATCCCTCAGGAACGGAAAAGCTAAATTAACGTGTATGAAACCGCAGGGCACTTGCAAAAAAATACTAATGAGATTTATGTAATTGTGATTTTTCACTGACAATAGTATGTAGTTAGCAAGTATATGCTTGCTCAGAGCGCGTACTCGGAGACTGGTCTAGAAATTATAGATAATGGCAGAAAAATTAAAACGGTTTTGGCCCTTGGTACTTATTGGAGTAAACAATATGGCCCTATGGATGGAAAGACCCCTGTTCTAGATAGTGTTCGAGAGAAAAAATTATAATGAGGATAACTTTCATATTCTTCTGTTATCTTTTGAATCATTCAAAAATGCCTGATACATCGTCCTTAACTTAATTTCATTTTATTAAGAAGATCGCCACTTTTTAAAATATACCAGAGGTTTCAGAATCTTTGAGTGAATTAAAGGTGCCGAATTCAGAAAACTCCGAGCTCGGATATTGATTGTTCATTTTTTTTCCAGATGATATTCTTATTTTTGTTATCGAAATTTCTATTTTCAAGTTTCATTTTAGTTAAAATGCCCATACTCTTAATAATGATGACTTTTTTGTAATTAATTCAAAAAAAAATTATTATTATTACACCTAGTCACTTGTTTCCTCTACGAAGCTTTTAATAATTGCATGGTTAATATTATCTTTTATTTGTATGTAGTAAAAATATATATGGGGCCTGAATGGCCGAGTGGCTAGCGCTCAGGCGCTAGGTACCACAGGTTTCGGGTTCAAGTTCCGGTGGGGCCATGGATGTATGTAGTCGCTCGGAATCCACTTTAAACTGTAGGTTCCAGTCTAACATGACTGTAGAGCGTTGGGCGTAAGGCTGACAACCCTACCCCTTAAAAAGAAGACTTCTCATGTTTCGAAATCTGCCAGTAGGCAGACGGCCTTGGCCAACCATGGCGCTGTTGCGCCAATCATGATGATGATGAAAAATATATATTGTTTAGATTGCAAAATAAATTTTGGTATCAAAATTATTATAAAACATGAAATGATATTTTCCATAATATTAGTATATAATACATATTATCTTAATAGTTATATAAATTCTCACTAATATTATATTTTTTCATTATTCATCATAAAATATACGATCTCTTATTATTGTTTATTAAATATATTGATAAACATATACATTCGAGCTAAATAAACCTGATACAACTACAATGCCATCTTGGAACTTTACTAAAAAACCTGATACAGAGCTTTACTGAAAAACCTGATATATATATATATATATAACTATAAGATAATATATATATACTAATGTTATTGAATTAGTATTATTGAGGATTGGATAAAAAAATTATTTTCTGCTAGATATCAGGATGTTTTAACCCACTGTGCATGAAAGGAAATTGTTTGTGAAACTATAGAAGTTTAAAGAATAGTATTTAGGAAGTGTGTATTAAAGTGAGGTTGGTGTCTAGAGTGGACTCTAGGCCAAGAATCCCGCGGGCCGTATGCTGCCCTCCTTGAATATTTTTCCGGCCCGTGAGATTTAACACACATTTACAAAATATATTTATTTCATAATGGCCAAAGTAGTGAAAACCAATGTATTACAAAAATACATTATTTGTGCATCCCTATATTCAACAATTAACTGTCGAAATGATGAGAAAAAATTAATTTTGATTTTAAAATAATATTCTTGCGAATATAGGACAGATATTGCCTGTTTTATTGATGAGTTTGCAGTTATGAGTTTGCAGAATTATTAAATTACATTCTGCGAACTCATGAGGTGCGTGCGTCTTGGAATATCTAACATAGAATCTGCTATTTCTATGTTTCACTTTAAGTGATCTCAACTACGCAGTGACCATCCCTATATACGCACAGTTGATTGTTGGTAGCAGAACGAACCAGACTCTTAGTTCAAGCTGTTAGCACTTTTGGTTCACCTTACACCTGCGCATCGTTTTTTTCCAAAATACTGTAACCATCCTGCAACACCCATTACGATGTGCAAATACCCACATTGAGATCGATTTGCAAAAGCTAAGTGAAAGAGTGGAGAAACAAATATCGCATTAGTAAGATAAATATTTTTTAATGATTTCATTTTTTTTTAGTATCATATTTTATATTCATATCTTTTTTTATATTTCATTTTGAGTGTTATATATTTCTTTACACTGTGCGTTTAGTATCATTATTATTGTATTATCTATGTTCACATGTAATAATAATAGTAAATACAATACTCATTATGTTTCAATTTTTCACTATAAAAAAATGTCTATAATGGATTTAAATCTAATATGGGTATTTATTTATAATTTTAATGAGTCATCATGCATTTCCAAAGTGACCCGCATGATTATTTGGGTTGGCCCACCCCTGCTCTAGGCACTTGTAACATATTCGTGTACGACAGGAACTGGCTCAGTAAAAATGGTAATGGTAGAGAAGGTTGATTCCGTTTCTTTGTAAAAATTGAACAGAAGCATTTTGAAAGGTTGATTTTCTGAAGTCGGAAGGCGTAATTTAATTAATTACGTAAAACAGGTTTCATAATTAGATTTTAAATGAGGCTGTCGTCGCATTGGAGAAAGGAAAGAACCTTGGGGGAATCCACTGGAGGACAGGGTGAGGGGTGGAAGTGTCTGTCAAATTAAGCGCGGAAGCTTCTATCGGAAAGAAAAGATGAAGTAAGTAGTTGAGGTGATTCAATTTGAAAACTAAACCCAGTAAGCCAGATTTTATCGAATGCCTTAGCAATCGAGAAATTTAATATTATTATAAATATAATTTATATATTTAATTAAAAAAAAGGCTTATAATTCAAGAACATTTTTTTTTTCTAATGCAGCTATCAAACATTCAGACAGTTATCTTTTATGCCTTAAGGCAAGCGCTGCACCGACGTTACTCACTTAGCACTATCCAGGAGATGCGTGTAGCTTGAAGATAAACTACGGAAACGAAGTAACAATATTCCTGCAACGCTGCACGATCCTGTTAGACCAGGACCTACGGTTTAAAGAGGATTCCGAACCACTATAAACATCCAAGGTACCGCCGGGACTCGAAACCGAAACCTGTGGTACCGAGAGCCAGAGCGCTGGCATACCCCCTATATTTCAAAAATAATTTAAATATAATTTATACATTTAATCATAATTTAAGAACAGTTTTAAATTATAAGGGATGTTAAAAGGATGTTAAAAAAAAAAAAAAAAGAAAGAAAGAATTGCACGTTTTTAGAAAGAGTACGAAATTGATTACGGGTGAATATTTTCTGACACTTTTATAAGTGAATTATGTCATTCTCAAATAATAACACGAAATTTTTTACAAAAAATTATTCACTGAGCGATGAATTTTGAACATTATTGAAATCATTTAAATTAATTGGGTGTATATTTTACATGTTATTTCTTTAAACACGGATAATATAAAAAGTGATAGCAAAATGAAATCAAAAACATTGTGTTTACTTTGAATTATGCTCTGAATTGGATGTGATGTTTCATGTTGCAGATATCTTGCAAAACAAAGCAGTGAGGTCAACCTGACGAAGGACGAGAAGGATAAGTCAGAACAAAGTCGGAAAGTGTCAGTCTCATCACCATGACCCGTAGGCCCAAAGAGGTCCTAAGAGTATTGGAACTTTGGATTCTTCTCAGGGTAATGTAGATTCCACTGCTGCAACGAAGATAGAAATGGATGAGGAAATCACGACGAGGAGCAGACATCAGTATTCATTCGTCTAATCAGTGATTAGTTCTCAGATCTTCCTCTTCTTCATTTGTGCAACAGGCGCATGGTGGGCTAAAGCCGTCTGCGTACTGGCAAATTTTGAGACAGGATACGTCTTCTTTTTAAGGAGTAGGGTTGTCATCTCTACACCCGATAGTCATATTATAAAGAAATCTACAGTTTAAAGTGAATTCCGAACTATCACCGAGCGCCGGAGCGCTAGTCACTTGACCATCAGGGTCCCAGTTGTCATTAGGGCAAATATTCACCACACTTATTAGACTAAATTAGAAGAATTTAAATATTCAGAAGAAACTTATAAATATCTAAAATGTTATACACGGTCAGTATATGATTTTCAGGTAGAAGTGAAAGACTATTTAATAGAATGGTAAAATTGTTAGAAAAAAAAATTCCGAGAATAGTACCTTTTGTGCTTGCCATATTATTAAATGTCCCGTTCATTCTAAAACTTTCATATGTATTAAGAGTACTAATGATAAAAATAACTTTGTGTCAATCCTTCTAAACGTCTTACTGCTAATGTTCTTACTGAAACAGAAATCATGCAGATAACTATTAATTAAGAAATAAAATTGCACACAGTTTTTAAATAAATAAATTTTGAAATAAATTTTTTTATAAAATTTGAGATTAAGATTATTTATTAATACAGTTTTCACTTTGATGCAGATCATCATGCTTATCTAAAAATAAAAATTTAACAGCTAATTGAAATAAAGGTATTTATAATCCTCACAATTAGCACACATAATGTATTTTTTAATACATTGGTTTTCACTACTTTGGCCGTAATATTTTGTAAATATATTTTGTAAGCGTATGATAAATCTCACAGGCCCTAAAAATATTCAAGGTGTTCTGCGGACCCCTTGGATTTAAAGGTTGAAATGTGCAAACCCCAGATCACCAAGTACTTTCCGGTTCCAAAAAACCAGAAGAACTTTGATACTTTGCTACACTAGACATAATTTTTCTCAGATAATTTGATGTAGTATTTATGTAGTCAAACTCATCACAAAAGCAATATCAGATAAATGGAAATAAAATTTATATCGGGGATATAGTAAATTCGCCGCTGCATGCATTGACTGGGTACAAAATAATTTTCTTTTAATCAAAATATGTTTAATTTTTTTTTCCTTCGTGAAATCAAAGACAAATGTTCACTTATTGCATCAGCTGCATTATTCCAGATTTCAGATACGCCTGACTGCAGAGCTTCTTTTTATTGATTGTGTTATAAGGGCACTGGGCTTTAAGTTCTCGGAAGAGTGATGTAACTGTTTCCAAGAAAGCATTATTATCTAAAAATAAACCATCAATTTACATATCAATGCTTAAATTATCCATGATAATAATTTTTTGGAATGACTAACAACGTTGTCCCCTTTTCGGGTCTTTTAAACATGATAACTATTCCAGCCATTCATGCATGATAACTTTGTTTTACATGAGCAGTTAAGAGATGCTGTTCTGTTGTTTCTGAATTGTTCATTTTTTTAAAAATTCTGTAGCGATAATATGAATAGCTTTGATATATTTCATAACTTTTTTAGCCTTTTTCAAAATGTTTCCCATTATTGGAAGCTCTATAATACTATTTAGAAGTTCGTTCATTCTATGTTCAGAAAACTTAAAGCTGTTACACACTGAAGTGACAAAAGTCATGGGATACCTCTTAATATCGTGTCGGCCCTCCTTTCGCCCGGCGAAGTGCAGCAACTCAACGTGGCATGGACTCAACAAGTTGTTGGAAGTCTTCTGCAGGAATATTGAGCCATGCTGTCTCGATAGACGTCCATAATTGTGAAAGCGTTGACGGTGCAGGATTCTGGGCACGAACAGACCTCTCGATGATGTCCCATAAATGCTCGATGGGATTCATGTCGGGCGATCTAGGTGGCCAGATCATTCGTTGGAATTGTCCAGAATGTTCTTCAAACCAATCGCGAACAGTTGTGGCCCGGTGACACGGCGCATTGTCATCCATAAAAATCCCATCGTTGTTTGGGTACATGAAGTCCATGAATGGCTGCAAGTGATCTCCAAGTAGCTGAACATAAGCATTTCCAGTCAATGTTCGGTCCAGTCGCAATAGAGGACCAAGTCCATGCCATGAAAAAACAGCCCACACCATTACGGAGCCACCACCAGCTTGAACAGTGCCTTGCTGACAGTTTGGGTCCATGGCTTCGAGGGGTCTGCGCCACACTCGAACCCTACCATCACCTCTTACCAACTGAAATCGTGACTCATCGGACCAGGCCACGGTTTTTCATTCATCTAGGGACCAACCGATATGCTCACGTGCCCACGAGAGTCGCTGCAAGCGATGTCGTTCTGTCAGTAAAGGCACTCGAGTCGGTCTTCTGCTGGAATAGCCCAAGAAAGCCAAATTTCTCTGCACAGTTCTAACAGACAAGTCCCTTGTACGTCCCACATTGATTTCTGCGGTTATTTGACGCAGTGTTGCTTGTCTGTTAGAATTTACGACTCTTTGCAGGCGTCGCCGGTCTCGGTCGTTAAGTGCAGGCGGTCGACCACTGCGCTGTCCATGGTGGGATGTTATGCCTGAAATTTCATACTCTCGGCACACTCTTGACATAGTGGATCTGGGAATGTTGAATTCCCTAACGATTTCCGAAATGGCATGATCCATGCGTCTAGCTCCAACTAACATTCCGCGTTCAAAGTCTGTTAATGACCGTCGTGCGGTCATCATCACGTCAAAACCTCTTCACATGAATAACTTGAACAGAAATGAAAGCTCTGCGAAAGCACTGCGCATTTATACCTGTTCTACGCGATGCTACTGCCATCTGAAAATTTGCATATTGCTATCCCATGACTTTTGTCACTTCAGTGTATATATATATACTTTAGCAGTAATTTCCCAGGCGGCTTACATTATCAATGATTAAAGCAAAAAAAAAAATTGCTATTCAAATCAATACTCATTGCTATTGCAATGCATACTCAACAAAGGTATGTACACTCCTTATCATATCAACAGTTGAATATCATGCAATAATTCTCCCCCCCCCCCTAACAAAGATTTAATACAAAATCTATATACAACTCTATGAAAAGTGTAAATAAAATTATAAAATCTAGTCTCGAGATAATCAAATTAAAAAAAAATATATATATCACGTCGTTCCATTAAAAAATACCATTGATACAGATTATTCCAAAACTTCCTTTTTTTTTTATCACACTCGGTAGACAGCAATATATCGGACAGCAAATCCAGGAATCCGTGTGGTCTCATGGAAGGAGAGAAAGGGAGGGGAGGGGGGCAGCTTCTGTTGTGATATATATATATACACACATGAGTCTGGCGATGTAGGAAAATGGTAGAGTTTAATGAGGCACCGTATTTTGATTGACGTCTGCATTAATTTTAAAGGAAATAAATGACCTTTTTTGAACGAAGAAATTGGGCAATTTAAAAACTAATATACATCTCTTCAATGTCGGATAGGCCTACTACTAGTTTTAAAAGTACTATCCGTTTCTACGACCTTTAAAGAAATTGTAAAAACATTCATTGCTTAATCTTAATCGATGACTTAAATCAGCCCACCACTTTCTCCCAAAGTATCAATTAAATTCAACATATCAAAAAAAAAAAAAAAAAAAAAAAAAAAAAAAAAAAAAAAAAAAACCACACCCCACCTTAGATTCACTCTAAACAGTCTTCGATTCCTAATAGCTCAAAACTGAAAATTTGAACAAAAGACTGAAACTATGCAATGCTTTATATGTAACTATTTCCACCACAATAATTATAATAATATAATTAAATATTTAAATAAAGTTTGCCTCACAATTTAAATAATAAAAATAATAAGTTAATTAGTTTAAAGTTCAAGGCTTAAAATGCGGAAAAGTGAATCTCGTAAAAAGCTTTCCTATCTCTAAGAAAATATATTATTAAATGCGTTAGCCCATTGCCTCTTGGAGGAGGTGTCTCAACTTCAAAACCAACACTTCTAGAACATTCTCTGCCAAATCCACTTTATCTAAACTTCCATGTGAAAATACACTTAACAAATTAAACACTCATAAATCGTCTCTGCCTTCCGCTCCGGAAAGACTGTAGAATTCTACCCTAAGATAGCCATTTATTTTCTACATATAAAAAATAATTGATATTTTCATGTCCTTTAATTTTTTAAATAATCTACACGAAAAACATTCATTTGCAAATGATTACGAAATTAATCTAACTTTTTCTTCTTTTACTAAACTTATTAATGAATACCAGTTACTTATTAATTCCATTATTGTCCCTTTCCCTAATATCATTTTTTTTTTTAGTGCGCTGAGCCAGTTTAGTGGTCATGAGAAATGATATTTATTCATGATTGGACTAAGCGGGTTCGATTCAAACTTTCGCCTTTCCTGCATTTCAAATTTTTGCTTTTCATGCAAGTCCAATCGCACTGCCATTCATTCTTTATTTACCTCATGCTCCAAATTTCAAGATACCACGAGATAGAAATTTATAAGTTGCTGCGCAGCCAGAATGTTTTCCATCGCACTCGCACATAGAAGCTCGCAGCAACCCTCGTGACATCTACCTAAGGAAGACCTGCGATGTAAACATGGCTGTTAGTCAGACTTGTAACGACCACCAGAAAGGTACATCTCTCTGTCATATTTTAATTTCCTATTATACCTATATAGAAAAATAAAATATTTTTATGTAAAATCGCTGGAAAATAAATCCTACCGTAGTCATAACTCTACTTGCAAGTCATCTAATTTGAGGACGATGGTACGTGCAAATTTGCAGTAGTATTTTGCTGCACTTGTACAATCACCTGGTTCACCTACATTTATTAGAATATTATGAATGCTCGCGGAATGACAAACATGAGTCATTTTGATTTTCTACAGCTCAGTTTTAATAAAAGAAAAAAGAAATCATCAAGTGAATTGTAAATTAAAATTATAATTTTATGAATGCTCGCGGAATGGCAAGCATAAGTCATTTTAATTTTCTGCAGCTCAGTATGAATAAAAGAAAAAAGAAATCCCCATGTGAAATGTAATTTAAAAGTTATTTTATACACATCAAATTGATTTTTTTATTATTCGAGTAAAAAAAATATTATTTATTTCATATTTTATATCATTTGCTTCATGTCTTATATTATTTGTTTCATGTTTTATATTATTTATTTTTATTGTTTTATATTATTTAATTTATGTTTTCAAAAAATTAAAGGGAAAAAACAAAATGAAAGCAAACATACAAGATAATTGCTAAAAATAGTGTAAGGAGCTAAATTGATTGGCCTGTACAAAAAGTATTATACAGAAAAACATAAGAACACAATAGAAACTGAATTATATTTCTATGGATCTGACTGCATTTCATTTCTTAACAATGCAATCTATGGAATTAAAATGCACTAATGTGCGGATTGAAAGATTACAGAGGAAATAAAAACCATCACTGAAATATTAGTAAAGGCACCACCTGAAATTAAATCAGCTGATTAATTTAAAAGGTTTTAAGTGTAAGAAGCATTTAAAGAAAATAAACTGACGAAAAGATATATGATCGAACATACAAATGTAGAAATAATAAAGTTAAATGTGTATTGTTGCTTTGCAAGGGTAGCCATTATTAACCATCTTTTATTGAGGAAGCGAGTTGGTAAAAATAAGGAAGTGATTTGGCATATGATAAGAACAACCTGCAAAAAATTTTATAAATAAATATTTTAAAATTATTTCTTTATATTAAACATTTCTATAGGATTAGATATATATAAAGTATATGAGTATATATTTTATATATATATATAAAGTATATATTTTATAAGTAATATAATTTTTTATTCAAATCTTTAAACACTAATTGTGTTTGAAGATTTGAATAAAACTGGCTTATTGATTTCTGTTGAAAAACTTAAATCTTATTTCTCTTAAAAAATTTGAGATATTATATATATATATATACATAATATAAGGAATAGTGTAATGTTTCTCTATTATTTTATGAATATCACAGGACAACAAATTTCGATAAATCTTTTTCTCTGACATTAAAATAGACTTTTTTTACTAATTTTGGGTGATCAACACGAATATGTCAATCAGAGTTTGAAATTCATTCTAAGACATCTGTAACTTAATATTTTAAATATGAAACAATGTGTTAACAAAAGCAAATCTACCTGTTTTCTTTGTCATGGGATCATCTAGATTGTCACTTACACTGCGCAGCCCACGAGTTTTGGGACACTGAACACAAAAATAATAATAAAATTTGGCAACTGGCTCTTGTTTAGTATTTTTGCTCAGTTTTCTTGAAATAGATGTAAAAAATGAAACTTTAAAATAAATAAATTTACATAACATAACTTACAAATTATAAGAATTTGTAAATTATATGGCAGCTTTTGTATAAAAATATATATTAAAATACGTGTCTCATTTATTAAATACTGATGAAATGTGCAAATATGAATATTAAATATATCTAAAATATCTGAAAAATTGAGATTTAAATATGTGTTTTCTAAGACAATATGTTTTTAAAAACTTTATAGATAATGTCGAGAAAAATCTTTGACCTTAATTAGCCTGCAAGAGACGACGCCAATCTGAGTATCAGTATTGTTTCTTGCATTGGCTCTAAAATTAAAAATGTGACGTCTGCTAGTTGAACGCGATGTTTAATTGGAGAAATAAACGACAATTTGCGTTTTAGTTAAGTATGTTATATGTTTTAGAGATCCGAGGACGCTTAAGTACGTTAATTTTGCTAATAACTTCTGATATATAAGTGGAGAAGTGATATTTCAAACCCAAAAATATTCCCACAGTCCTTTCATGAATTAACAAATATTCTAATTTCTCGTGGTAAAGTGTTCCCATTCCGAAATCTCCGAATGAATGTTTCATTGATCCAGAGGAAGTTAAGCAATCAATGTCCTGTAATATTTATACTACAAATCTTCTGGATTGTGGCCCAGTGGCAACGGGCACAACTACTTATAGGAAGACTGAGATTCAAATCTGATGTTTATCTTTCTTTCCCGACTGATGGCATTCTTATAATCACTGCTTTCAGAAACGAGAAGAGATGATGGTGATTGCGACAATGTCTGTAAACCGTCTTGCATTGACAGTCAGGTGGCTTGGTGGAAGTTTTTCCGGTTTCCTCCTATATAACACGCAAATGCAAATATCCGTAAAAGCCTTCTCCTCCTTATCTCCCATCACCCGTCCGTGGGTTGTACACGAGGCCCATTGATATTCCACCCTCACCTTGAACTTCACCAACTGGTAGAAGTGATACATATTCCTAAGTTAGGAAGTGAGGTGTGGTGAAAAGGAAAGAAAAAAAAACAGCACCTCTGCATCTAATGCTGGCTATAACGATGGTACTATACCTACATCACAAATTTTGTTTCAAGAAGAACTGAATAATCTTGTTACAGTCTAGAATTGTCCAAGACTACGACAGAATTATTGCATCAATACTTAGAGAATAGAATTTACGCCAGAAAGATGTCTGAGTGACTTTGTTTCACAACCGTCACAATTTCTGCCTCTTTTTTTATATAAGAAAAAAATTAGTTTTCTGTTCTAATGTCAATGGCTTAATGCCAGTTCTCAAAATAGAATATGACCCTTCACAATTGTGACTCCTAGATTAATCCAAAACATGTCTAAAGCAAGTATTGCTGCATATGGAAACCAGCTTCCATCTATTCTAGTCGCATACTCTACCGCTATTAATGAAAATTTGAAATATTTGTTGAAAAGTCTTCACTGCAACAAGCTCAGTTGGTATATTTGCTGTCATTTGAAGTGGTAGCTATTCTTCTTGGGTCTTTATTTAGCACCTAAAAAGTACAGCTACCTGTATATAAATGAGACTGTCGAGCCATAACGTTTTTCTCTGTAAAAAACAATGGCTTACTAGAAAAACAAGATATTTGAAAGAAAAATGTGCAAAGTCCATCATTAGTAGAGGCAAAAAAATAAAAAATTCTTTTATCACATTTGCACGCTAAACTTGCTGCAAGGAAATATTTTGTGAAATCAATGGACAAGAGTAGATCAGCATTCAAGTACTTAAATAACAAATTTCCTGCATTCAGCTAAGTTAAACCGAAAATTTTTCATTGGCAATTAAAATCTTTTAAGAAAGCAAAGTTTGATAGTATGCTCTAACAAGAAAAAAAACTTGGTAAGTATCAACGAATTTCTTAGGACATGTTAAGTTAAAGGATTATATGAAATTATTAATGGACATGTTGCCTGCGTACAAGAAACTTGATTGCACGTTGTCTCTAAATATGCATTTTTGTAATGTCATTTGGACTTCTTTCCTGAAAACTGTGGCATGGTTAGCAATGAGCACGATGAGCATTTTCCTCAGGGTATCTCAAAAATAGAGAAAAGATATCAGGAAAATGATCCACTACAACGCTGGCAGACGACTAAAATGCATAAGCAATAAACCACGCAACTCAGTAACATAGAGTAAACAGGTACATACGTTTTTTAACATTTGTTATAATATAGTTTTGTATTGAAAATATAAAAGAAGCTACAAATATGTTATTGTATTTATTATTTTTTTTAGAATATTCAAATTGTCAGTCATAATTGTGCTCAGCAATCCAAAAATATTTTAAGGAAAACAATCGAAATGTTAGTGTATTTTTAGAGACAATGAAAAAAACAATGCTTGCAGACAACATGCCCATCACCAATTTCTTTATAGTACTTTGATTACACATTTCCTAAGAAATTCTTTGACAAAAGGTGAAACAAATTCCACACTACTTTCCAGCTACTACAACTTATTGAAGCAGACTATCAAAATTAGAATAAACAAAGAGTCTACTTATTTGTCGGCAATTAAAGTTCCCTCAGTTTAGCTTCGCAAATTACAAGAAATTTATTATTTAAATACTTGAAGGCTGATCCACTCTTGAACAGTTTTCAACAATTCTTTTTCATTAAGGCAAGGCTTATGTGCAAGGGAATATTATGTGCATTTTTTTTCCTCTACTAATATTTTCTCTCCAATGTCATATTTTTCTAGTAGACCATTGTTTTTTCCCATAGAGCACAGATTTGGTTCAACTGTCCCCCTCACATAAAAAGTAGCTGTACTGCTCATGACCTAATTAAAGACACATGAGAAGAGACACCACTTTCAAATCACAATAAGTAGGCCATCTGTCCGTTTTGTATTGAAGACAATTCAACAAATTGTTTCGTAAGTTTCTTTCATAGAGACAGACCATACGAATGAAATGGATGGAAACTGGTCACCATTATGCAGCAATGCTGCCTTGAGACTTGTTTTGGGTTAATACATGAATAGCCGTCATTACGAAGGGTCATGTTCCATTTTGAGAGCTGTCACTAAGCCATTGGCGTCATAACAGAAAACTAAATTTATTCAATTCCTTCTATTAGCTCACATTCTCCCTATATGTATCTTGTTCAAATTTCCAATCGTTAATAAAATAACTTTTATTCATCCACTCAAGTTCAAATACATTTTTTTTAACTTGTAGTGGATGACACTGTATGTTAATACAGTTTTTTCAAATATTAATTCAGTAATTAAATTAATTAATTTTAGTTTTTTTTAGATTTAAGTTGCATGTATCTACCAATAGATGGCGCCAGATAAACTTAAAAAAATGAATGAAAATTATTTGTAAAGGACTTTTCGGCAATAGAGTGAAAAAAAAGTAGGAATTGACTTAAATTTTTATTTTTTATATTACTTGTTTCTTGTATAAAATTACGTAGAAATTGCTGATGACAATTGTGAAACGAAGTTACTCGTACTTCTTCCTGGTGTAAATTCGATTCTCTAAGATTCGATGCAATTACTCTGTCTTACTTTTCGACAATTCTAAACTGTAACAAAATGATTTGTGACAGAATGTTTTATGTAGGTAGGGTATCATCATTATATTCAGTACTGGAAGTGGAAATTGTATTAAATTGATGTTTTGATCTTTATATGGATCAATGAAAAACTCATTTGGAGTTTCCAAAATTTGAAACTCTTCACCATGCAGAATTTGTGACACACCAAATCAGTAATAACCATAGGTTTGTAGGGAACGGAAGTGATGCTCGCAACGTGTGACTTCTTGGTAGGTAAGAGTTTAGACTTATAAGGCCATCTTCGTAGAGGGCAGATAAAGACATTTTTCCCTCTTTTCTTTGAGAACTTTTTTCCGGTGCCACCATCGATGGGACTCCTCACTGTACTATAACATGGATGTTTTAGAGGGATATGAAATTTTTTTTAAACTTTTTTAATTCGATTATTTTTAAAAGTATTTTAATAAAATTATTCTGTTATTTATTTTATTTTATTATTTCTATTTCCCCCCTCTCCCCTCCAATTAGTTACAAAAATTTATCTATTTACAAGTTTATTTATTTTAATTTATTTAAATTCTTTGTAATCTCTCTTTCTCATGATTTTTTTTAAGTAACTCTTGCAGGGATTTTTTTAAGTAATATAGATTTAATAGATAGATAGTAATAATATTAATTTGGTTTTAATATTTATGATTAATTTCCTGTAATATAGAATATTATGGACTAGCTTCAAAGTTTTTTTCGTTTAAGCTGATTTCAATTTGTTACCATTATTTACTATATATATATATTTTTTTTTAATATTTTTTTATTATCGCGATAATTCAGAGAAGTCATATACATTTGAAAAAAATTGTTTCACTTTAAGCTTTGTTGTACGAGCTGTGCACTGTTGTATTTAGGCTTGATGAACTATACCAGGAATTTTTCTAAATATTATATACTAATATGTAGATTTTTAATTATCAAGTAAGGTTTAATAATTTTCCAGTGATAAATATTTTACTGCAATATAAAATATGGGATTCGTATTTTTCAAAAGTTAAAAAAAATAAACTCTTAATAATAACTTCTCTCTTAAAAATAACATTTTTTAATTTTCATTGTTTTTTTTTATTTACCTTATACCCCGCAGATTTAAAAAAATTATGAGTAATTAAACAAAATTTAAACTAATTAATTAATGAACTCAACAGATAAATGTAGCTTTAGCATTTAATATTGAGTGATACAATTTTTTTATAAAATTAGCGTTAATAATAAAAAAAAAAACCGAGAGAAAAATCCTAATTTATTAAATTGTTTTAATTGATATTCCTGTGTTTTTTTCATTTTAATAGAAAATACACTGCTTAACTTTTTATTTTTTATAATAATTGTTAAATAGGTTTCACGCTATTAATTCTGCAAACAGTTAACATAAGTTTGCATAAACATAGGTTATAAACTTCATAAGTTTAATTTATTTGATAGTTTTATTTATTCTTAGTTTTTTTTATAAGACTCCTAAAATTGAGGGAATATTCATCTGCATAAAGATTATTTTAGTAATCGTACTCAAGATAGTATTTTACCCATGAAACAAATAACTATGAAATTTTTAAATAAAAAAATGTTCTAAAGATTTTTTTTCGTCTGCTTATCAAATAATATGTTCTATTGAGTGTTGATGAGAAAAACTTTTTTTATCGGTTTCATGTAAAAATTATTCCAGAAACCAAAAATAAATAAATTAAAAATAAAATGGTGAGAAGAAACATATATTTAGGAAAAAGAAAATAAAAAAATAAGCTCACGTGTAATCAAATCGTTTCGTTGATTGTCCTGAAATATAACCACTGCAAGGGAAAAAAAAAACAACTTCGGCTTGCTTCTGAAATATCAGTGATATTAATCTTTATGGTAAAAAGGTGTCAGAACTGGACTCATATATATCATTTGCAATATCAGCATTTGTAATTATCATTTGAGAAAGGACTAGATGTTATAAATATTCCGTCAAAAGAGTTCTTTCATATTTTTAAGTATTACCACGCTCGTAAGGTACGAAAATAGCACATATTATAGCAGTAGGGATTATACATATTAAGCCCAGAAGCGAAATATGTGCACTAGTTCAAATTTAGGGAATTCTACCACAGCATAAGTGGCTCGTCAATTCCTGTTTAAGCCCGAAATTGGCATTCGCCCAAAGGCTATAATTAATTCTGTCTAGTCTGTTATACAGAATGTGACAACTCGTCCAGCAGGTCATTTTTTATGGCATAGGACCATTCTTACCAGATTGGGTAATAATGAAGACTTGAACTTATCGTGTGCCCTCGCTATAAATTTTTTGATTGGGCGACACGCTACTTTTTTTGGGTCACTTTCATTTTTTTATGAGTTATAAATAATACGCTACTTCGTTAATTTCATATATATAATCACAAAAGGTTATTAATTTTGTGAATACAATAAAATATTTGATTGTTGAATACTTAGATCCGACAATTCAGATCTATATCTTCAGCTCTGGCAATTCAGCAATGCATCTCCAGCAAATTCAGAACTGCATTTTAGTCTATGGCAATTACTAGACTTTTATTGAATTTTCAGTTTGTTTCATCGCTTTTTATTGTTAAGTAATTTAACGTATGTACACTAATGAAAAGAAACCAAAAATTTGATAAAGTGACCTTAACAGTGTACAAAACATTAATTCATTAAACAGTATATCGTTTATTCCTTTTACTATACATAACAATATTAATGGCTTATATAAAAAGAATATGCAACATGCTCAGTATTGAGCGGTCATCTGTGTATCTGATCATTCTTCGAGAGAACTGATCTTGCGTCCATAGATTGATATTTTATATTAATAGAAGAATACTTACGCCACACTAAATACACAAAGTGCACTTAAATATATATATAATCAAATTCAACCCGAGAGCTATGCCGACGATAGCTTAGCTACTAGTAGGGTCACCCAAGCCGGATGGTAGGAGGGGAGACACCATGCTAAAACTAATGCACTGGCCCTCCAGGTTGAGGGTTGGACTGACAACTTCACTTCTTAAAAAACCCTCTGTTCCGAAATCTAATAAAGAAACTAACAGGAAATGCCTTAGGGAAACGATCTGCAAGAAGGACCTTGGATTTGAAACCTGGAAACTGAAATGACTTATCTTTATATAGAAACAGATCACATATTCAGTTGAATCATATTTTAAAGTGATACGGGTGAAAAATTGGCAGACTAAAATAAAATAAAAAGTTGTATTGGTCGAAAGTAAGGCAGGAGGACTTGGCTCACACTGGGCTATCGAGCCAAATATGATGATGAATAAAATTCGAACTATAAATGTATGTATTGTAAATCAAACAATTTGTATAATTTCCAAAGCAAGTAATTTGTTGGACGACCCCGAGTAATAATTCCTAACTTCGAGTTCTTAATTCTAGTTTATATTCAAAAAGAGATTTGATATTAATAATTGAAAAATAATATTTTTAGCTTTTTTGCAACATGATTGGCTTAGATAATAATTCAAAAGCAAGTGTAAGTAGTAAATATATGCAATTCCTCTCAAAAGTATCCGTGCATTTGCAATTTAAATCAAATACTGATCAATTCATTAATAAAAATTAATATTTCAGAAAGATAATTTTATTATAATAACTATAAATCTTCTTAAAAACACTACATTGAATATCTATAAAAACATAAACTTTTTTTTTGGAAAATAAATATTTATATTTGTAACGACAATACTATATAACTACATACAATTAGAAAAAATTTCTACATATTAAAACACATTGAAGCATTTCGGACAATTAGTACTTAGTAGATATCGAATCTACTTCTCTGAGAATTGAGGTTAATTGAAGTGGTAGATGCCTAATGTAGTGTTGTATCGCGAGCTTATGGTGTTTAATTTAATATATTTCACACTTTTACCGTTTTCTGGTGTTCATATTTTAAATCATTAAATAAATTGTTGCAACATTGACTTACATTCTTCTAATTTTCTTTTCGCTATGTTTCTTTTTTGTATACTATCAAATGCATGAATATTTATAAACTAGAACTAAACGAAAATATTATTTTTTGCATGCTGCCTGTACAAGTATAAAGCTCTTATAAAATACTGTAAACTGTATGCTTTGTATTATTTATAGAGCGAAAGTAAACACTTGAATATCATTTGCTTGGATACTCGTATTCCTCATGTTCGTATGTTCATATTTTTTCCATCAAAAAATCTTACAAAAAATAATAAAAACATAAAAATTCGTTGCTTATTAATTCATAATTCTTAAAATTTTACTTTAAAACTAAAATGGTACATTAAAAAGTACTAAACAAAATAGTATATGAGTATACAAAACCTTAACATTAAAAATCACTTTCCTTTACAAATATAAAAGCACAAAATTATCTACAGAAATAAAAAAAATAACAAAATTGAGAGTGTCGCCCAAGCACTTCGTCATTTGTCTATTAAGGATATCTGCAAAATATTGCAGTCAAATTATATTTAAATTGTTATTTGCATTCTTATCCGTTTTTAAAAGCACATATACTCGAAAAAACAAGCAAAGTGATTGCGTTGCCATGTTCACACTGTAACCTACCCTAACTTAAGCAAGTTAACATAGGCATATTAGAAACATAAATCAATTGGGCCATTCATTTGAATACACATGTTGGTGAGCAGAGACATCTAAGGTCAAAGTAAGTCAAAAGCTTTTATACAAAGAAACAAGGTTATGGGCCCAAAGATCCCTGTATAGCTGATTACATATTATCCAACGTTCAGAAAATACTCCATTTGATCCAAAGGATTCCAAATTGTCGAGTTAGAGGAACTATATGGTGATATATTTCAATTCCTCAAACTTTCTGATTTTAACTACATAACTTAGAAAGTGGACATGAAAATAATCCGCATGGATCCTGGATATTAGATGTTTATATAGGGAAAAGACTTTCCGTATTCTGATAATGATATGCGAAAGACAAGCAGGCAATAATAGTGTAAAAAGCGGGCATATACGTCTATCTACCGCGATATAGAGAGAAGGTTTAAACCTTTGATAGCAGACACCGACGACGAAAAACGGCATGAGTATTAAATATACATTTAATAACCAAATTGATGAATTAGCATTAATTTACCTGGTCGATGAATTCTTTGGTATGAGAAACAATCTTAAACAATTTTGCACATGAACAAGAAACTATTGGTATATTTAGCACGAGAATTGCAGAAAAGATTCAGATTAAAGCTTCTGGTTTAATATTCCTGAACTACTCTGTTTCCATTCCTACTCGTTAGCTCATTCCTTGACTATCACCAGAACGCAACAATTTGGTCCAGATTCTCAACCGCCTTGAAGTTAACAACTTTACAGTAAAAAATGTTAATATATAATTATTGATAGAGTCTTGTAGAATAGAACAAAAGAGAAAAAATTAACATAAAGACCACAACTGCTGGAGATGCCTATACTTCGAAAAGTAAAATACTCAATCTCTGTACAGTACTCAAAAACCGCGTGTTGGACCCAAAACAACCCTTGCTTAGATCAAGATACTGAGTTTTATGTTTGGGACACAAAAAAAAAAAAAACACCAAGGCTTCAAAAGGAATAGACAGATCAAGAGAGTACAGAACGCAGAAAAAAAAAAAAAAAAAGGAGCATTTTCAACTGACACAAATATCTCCTTTCTAACATCTGAATTTACAAACTTGGAAGAGTTTCTGATTGATTCAGCTGCTACGTCTCACTGATGTAGAAAGAGAGACTGGTTAAACAATTTTAGACAAAGTGCAAGATCTTTACTAGTAGGTGACAAGGGTTGCAGTACAAAATTTCAGGAAGTTGGCAACATTAACTTTGTTATTAAAGAAGTTGCAGGTAATGTACAAATAACGCTAAAAAATGTATTGTATACACCAAACTTATATAGGAATTTAATAGGAGTTCTCGAATATTGACTTAGCAGGAAAAATAATCACATGGGGTAATAATAAGATGATAGTGTGTCTTAAAATAAGCATTTTTTATTATACCTCTGATTGATAAATTTCATATTTTAAATGGGTACTCTTTAATCCGAAGACCATCTAATTAAAAAGAATCTTTAAATGTAACTTTAAATATTAATGCTGCGCATCGAAAATTTGGTCATGTTAATATTTTTATGATAGAACACATTAGTTGGAATAATGTTGCTAAATGTATTGAGAAGTTATCTTCTAAACCGAAGTACAAAAACTTTAATATTAGTAAAAGTTCAAAATAAACAAATGTTTTTTTTAAAAAGAATTATGTTCTTAAGATACCTGCGTATAGAGTAGTAGAAAAAGTATATATGGATATTTGGGAACATTCCTTAATTCAATACTTAAGTGGGATAAAGTATTATCAATAATGATCACTCGAGTAAATATTTATATTAAAGTGTAAAGCTGAAGTCTTCATTATTTTAGAAGTAGCCAATTATAATGATCAGCCGAATGACGTCGCAGAAAAATTCATTCGGACTGCAATGGATGGAATACGAGATATGCTTCTAGACTTCTTAAAGATATGCTTCAATGCTTACAACCACGTTTTTGGGCAGAAGACCTCGTTGCATTTGGTCACATTAGTAATAGGCGTGAGCATAAACTAACAGAAGGGTTAACTCCAATCGAGATTTGAAGTAATTACAAACCTTCAGCAAAGCACCTTAATATTTTCGGATCATTTACATTTGTACATGTACGTAAAGTTAATAGAAATAAACTTCAATCTCGAGCTAAGCTTGGAATTTTAGTTGTCTACTTTTTGAGCACTAAGGGATACAGGATTTTTATTCCTGAGGAACGTAAAGTTATTCCCGAAAAAACCGAAGAAATTAAAAACGGTGTTGCGTTTCTGTTTGGAAAAGATTAAAGCTCAGATTAAGCCAAGTTTGACTTGTAAACTAATTCTAACTATTTAACTGATCCTGTAGATCACTTGAGAATTGATCAAGTTGAAAGAATTAAAGTTGACGAATTCCTGAAAACATTTCTTCTTTAAGTATTAGTGATTGGGAAACTGTAGAACGTCCCCATAATAGTGAACACATTACTATCCACCCCAATATGAAAACATTAAGATCTATAAAGGAGGTAAAGAGATATTGGGATGAAAATAAAATATAATTCATCTAGCATTAGCCTTTAAGCCTAATATTTAAAATTCTAAAAGTGACTGTTACAAAACGCTTATTTTCAAAGTACTAGATATCCTTGGAATGATCAGTTGTGGCATATTTCTGTAACAATACCATGGAGTAGAAATTCTTAAATCGTTTAAAGAAATGCAGTTTAGTGTCAGTAATTTGAAATGGGCCAATGTAATGCAAGAACTAAGTAATGTATTCCATCTAGTTGATTCATTAAATTTATATAATTGGAAGAAAGTGGGTATGTAATATAAAGAAAGATACAGGAAATATACCAAAGAAAGATAAAAATAGATAAATAGCGCAAAGCCAGAAATTGATTTTGCAGAGATATTTTCTTCTTTTAATTTTATGTCTGTTAAATTACTGTTTATATCATTCGTATTCATGTTGTACTGGTAAAATGCACACTTGGATGTGCGATCTGCATATCTTTATGCTAAATTAAACGAACTGATTTGTATGCGACAGCCTTCTAGACATGAAATAAACGGAATAAAAAAAAATGTGCTATCTTAATGGCTTGTACTAGATTTCAAGACAATGGAGCACTGAACTTGTTTATCTTGAAAACTGCTGCATTCGTTAAAATAAATTTTGCAACTGTGTATATAAATTATGCAGCATAATTTTGATTGTGTATGTAAATTACATTGCTGTTTTTGAAAAGATTAAAGATCTATTTCATGATACATCGAATTGACTTTTTATCAAATTTATGTAACTGAACTTGGAAGAACTAAGTTTTTATTTGATGTAAATTTTGATTATATTTATAATCCTTTATACTTGCATCAAATAACTTACATTGAAAAGGTAATAATGCTCAAGTTTAGAGCTACCAAATCATACTCTAATCTTCTTTTTAAAGGTTGTTATTTTCTACCAAACAAAGTTTATGAAAGTGAAATTGTTGATAATGATTTAATGCATAAACAACCTTATCAAACATTAATAGGATGAACTTAATTTTTGGCCGATAGAGGTACATCGGATATGCTATTCGGTAACTACACTATGTGGAAGAAAGTGACGGGACACGACACTATAACGACATAAACCCATATTTATTAAAATTAATAGGAGGTAGAGCCTCCTTTGGCTGCGATCACAGCTGCAACCCTTCTGGGCATGCTTTCCACTAAATTAGCCATAGTGGCAAGAGGAATTTCCTTCCAAATGTTTAACAGGAAGTTCCATAGTTCAGGCTTCCTTTTGGGGAGTGGGGTGCCGGCCCTCAGCCGACGGTCCAATTCGTCCCAGAGATATTCAATTGGGTTAAGATCAGGGCTCTGCGCCGGCCACTCCATGCGTTTAACGTTGTTGTTCACATACCAATCAAGAGTCCTCCTTGCAACATGGCATGTTACGTTGCCGTCTTGATACCAGCAATCATCCATACCGTACGTTACCCGCAAGGTAGGAAGGACATGATTGTCGAGAATATCACAGTATCTATCGGCATTCATCGCACCATCAACCTTCATCAGTGGGCCAGCCCCATACCAGGAGAAACAGGCCCATACCATCAATCCTCCTCCACCAAACTTTACAGTTGGGACGAAACACTCGGGCAAAAGGCGTTCTCCTGGTAAACGCCATACCCAAACACGTCCATCAGAACGGAAAAGGGTAAATCGTGACTCGTCACTCCAAAGGAAGCGTTTCCAGTCATCCAGAGTCCAAGTACGGTGGTCTTTGGCCCATCGAAGGAGCGCTTTCTTGTTGGTTTTCGTAATCAAAGGCTTATGGGCCGCGGAACGTCCAGTGTAACCTAACTTATGGCCTCGATACGAAGAGTCTTGGTCGAAACGGCCACACCTGTCTCTTGTCTAAACTCATTAGCGATTTTATCCATGGATGTTTGACGGTTACTTCGAATCTCCCTGCCGAGCACCCGCCGGTCCCTGCTGGTGAGAACTGTATGTCGTCCACTTCGGGGTTTGTTCTGACAGTGCCCCTCAGTCTTGTAGCGACACACAACACGTGCTACAGTTGATTTTGAGCAGTTACTGAGACGGGATATCTCCCTAATTGACACCTTGGCAAGATGCAATCCAACCAACACACATTTCTCGAACTCAGACAACTCTTCCCGTGGTGGCATCTTGACAAAAAACAACTCTAGTCGACTCCACAGAGTATATATAGGATATGGCTGACACGTGATACCTATAATTGCACATGTGTCAGCTGTATTGTCGACTTTTCTACTTTTCGAGGGGTGTCCCGTCACTTTCTTCCAGATAGTGTATAATCTCGAAAAGTTTACAAAAGGTTACAAACAGTATCAAACGGTTATACTTTTCAACACTGGAAAATAAATCAAGATATTTTGAATTATTTATTTTCTACTAAAAATTACATAATTAACCTTTCAAATTTCAAGGAATTTAATATAAAATGTTATACTGGTGTTAATTGGGGATCAAATTAACTGCCAGTCATTTGACGAGCGGTTACATATTTTTATTTCGGAAAGGTGCATTTTGTTTGGCAACCAGGCAAGACCTTTTGTCTATAGGCCTCGGTATCTATGGTTCTATGTGAATCTATCTGTAATATAAAATAATCTGGTTTTTCAGAATCATAAATGAATTAAATTTTATTTCTAATTGCATCAAAATTCATTGCATTAGTGCTATAGCCAAGTTGCTATATGCTTCCCTAAAAATATGTTGGAAAATTTTAATGAACTGAATCATAACTTCATTCGAAATTTAGTTAATATTAATTTAATTGAAATTATTCACATAAGTTCATTCAGTTTTGCTGACTGCTTAACAAAACTGTTATTATTAAAGAACTATCAATATGCAGTGAGCAAAATTTTGTGTGTAAAAGCAGTTTACATAAATCGCCCGAGGTAGCTTCTGAAAATAATTGTGCTGGTGACACGATGAGTGCGTGATAAATGTTTCTTTCTGTAAAATTTAGAGTTTAAATCTAATTTCTCAAATTGGATGATTTACTTTATTATAAAAATATTGTATAGGAAAAATGTTTATGCAAACTGATTTTACACAAAGAAACAAGTTTATGTGTCCGCCTAGGTTGGTACATGTGTATGGTTTTGTGTATATTGATGTGCGTGTATGTATGCTTGTATATTTTTATGTGACTAAAACCAGCATAAAGAAATGTTTCCACTATACAATATTTTTTATGGTGAAGTAAATCAGTCAACTCACGTAAATAGATTCAAATTAAAATTTTGCAAAATAATATACTACTGTGTCCAAAAAGGAACAAAAATTTTCAATTTGAAATTCCCGGGGCTTATGGAATTTCAATTTTTTTTCTGTTTTAGGTTGCTGGAACCGTCCTTGACATCTGTGTGAAATTTGAGTCAAAATATTCATTAGTGTTTGAGTTACGCTTGGCTTTGGGAGACGCTAAAACGATTTTTTAGATGTCTGAATTAATTGAACGAAGAACTTGAATTAAATTGTGTTTGTGGAAACGTATAGAATGTTGCAGAAGGCATTTGGTGAGCATTCCAATATTGGAAAGAAATGTTTACAAGGGGTATAAACAGTTCAAAGAAGTCAGAGAACGCATTGAAGAGCCCTCTGGTCGATCCTCAACCTCAACCGACGAAGCTCACGTCCAAAAAATTTAAGATTTGGTGCTTGCAAACCATCGATTTACAATTAGAGACCTTGCTGCTGACGTTGGAATTTCAAAAGGATCGGTCCATTCCATTTTGGGCCTCAAACGCGTCCAATCTCGATGAGTACCGAAAGCACTGAATGCGCCAGCTCACACTGCATTGTTTCTGCGTGACGTTTTCGCCAAAAATGAAATCGCTTCTGGCTATTTCCTAAACTCAAAAGACCACTCCGGGGTCGATTGAAGATATTCAACGTGAATCGGCGCGCGCTTTGAAGGCCATCCCTGCCGATGACTTTTTAGCGTGCATTGAGGATTGTAAAAAAAGTTGGCATAAGTGCATTGTGTCCAGAGAGGGATTACTTTGAAGGCGATGAAATAAATTTGGAAGAATAAATAAATAATTTTTGAAAAAAAAATAATTGGTCTTATTTTTTGGGCACAGTAGTATGTATCATTCACCACAGCGTGTCACTAGTGCATTTATTCCCAGAAGCCCATTCGAGTGATTCATTCAAACTGATTTTATAAATAGCATAATTCAGCACACGCTGATGGCTAGAATGAAACAAAGTCAATCATCATGCTCGAGGACCGAAATATTCTCTAAACGTACCAACACTGTGTGCTTTTATGCAGGTTTGTTGCTGATGTGTAGCATAAATAACATTAAAAATTTACATAATAAATTACAGCAGTTTCCAACATTAAAAATATTTTTTTTAAAACTAAATCGTACAACTCGTGTAATATTAGCTTTAAATTTCAAATTTTACAGAAAGATACCTTAATCACGCACTCATGCAATCATTTCTAGATGTTCTTCGAACTAGTTTCCAGAATGTCCTTCAAAATTTGCACAATCTGCTCAAGATAACAGTTACAGTCATTTATTCCGAACGGCACTTTTCTTTTGGGTTCAAGGATTAAACTTATCTCCAAACTAACAACAACTTTTCTTTTGTATTCGAGGACCGAACTAATCTCCGACCAAATTACCCCCCTCATGACACAAAAGGAATATCACTTTTGCAGGAAAATTTTTCTCAGTGCATGTATTGAAAATTCTTCATCAGTAAAAGTTTTGTTAGCCAAAAATTTCAAATTCTGTGTTTTAAGTTAAGATTCCAAACTATATATACACAGTCCAGTCACATTAATGTGACCACCTGTCAAAAGCCAGAATAACCACCTTTGGCAGAGCGGACAGATTGCAACTAGATCAAGGTAATTAATGATTGAAATGTTTTCCGATGCCCTAGGACATCCTTTATATACACTCCACTGCAATGTGCTGCCCCCTGCCTTTTGTGATTGGTTATTTCTCGTTGACGTCGAAAGTAGGTAGTGGTCACATTAATGTGACTGGACTGTGTACATTTAATGTCTTCATCCTTTTTCCATTGCTAAATAAACGTTATCTGCTATCTAGCTGCGGATAAAATTCCTTTCATTGTCTGCATAATAACAATCATTACTCCTGATTTAATAATAATGAGGATAATAATTTCCTGATTCTTTTCATTTCTTTTTTTCCTCAACTCTTTTGTAATGATAACATTTTACAGTTTTTAAACATGATTAACATAAGATAAATATCACTCTTTCTTCTTTAAAAGAAAGAAGGAAGATACAGGTTTAGTAATCAAAATTAAAGCTTTTGCAAACCAAATTCAACTCATTGTAAATCAAAGTCAATTCTTTGCAATTCATATTCACCTGTTTGCAAATCAAATTTAATCTTTCAAAAATTAGGATTTCATTTACAGCATATTTAACTTATTAAATATATATAATTTTGCAAAATATTTAAATGCATATTTTTTATTATGTTAGTATTTGTATATATGTAGTTTATAAAGATGCAAGTCAAAATATGTATTTCTGTATGAATAGTGATGTACCCGTAAACGTGCAGATGCATTAGGGAATGTATACGTTAAACAATATTTTTTTTTCGGTGGCAATGATTAATTGTATACCAACAGTTACCAGAATATATTTACATTTAACGGCAAATGCATTTGTATGCATGTATGCATTTCTAAATGCATGTGCATGTTTTCTCGTGAATGGATATATGCAAATGATGTGTATGTGTGTGCATTCATAAGTATACATTCCTGTGTGTATGTATGCGTGAGTTTATATGTTTGTATATGTGCTTTTGTACACATGTATGCTTGTAGCTTTGTGCGTGTGATTGTATGTAGAAATGTATGCTTGTAGGAATGCGCTTTTGATTGTATGTAGATACGTACGCATATAGGTCTATGAGTGGAATTGTAGGTTGATACATGAGTATCGATGTTGGTGTAATTGCAGATGTATATAATTGCTGTAACTTTGTGCGTATTTATATAAGATTATAATCGTGTATGTAGATTTCTTTGTGAGTATGATTGTTTGCTCGCGTATATGTATTCTGCAGCATGTATGGATCTATGTGTATGTCAATGTGCTTGTGTGTGCAAGTATTGCGTGAGTATATATATATATATACTCATGCACGCCCCCCACACACATATATATACACTCATGTCCATAAATTAAGGATAATGAAGTTCAGGCAAAGAAAGAGACAGAAACAAAACAAATTTGACTTATTTGTAAAGTCTATTTATTAAACAAAAGGTAAAGAGCAAAAAAGATGCTATATGCTTGACATAATTAATAAAAATTGCGATTTTTACTCCCTGGAGCAAATTTCAAAAAAGAACTTATTTACAAAAAACAGTATGACATGGTTAGTATGATGGTTAATATGGAGTATGTCTCCCGGACGATGCAATACAGGCCTTACAACGCCTAGGCATGCTGAGTATCAAATTATCAATCTGATCTTGGGGAATATTACACCACTCATCAAGCAATGCCCTCCGAAGTTCCGGTTGACAGGTTAGAGGGGGTTGACGGGTTGCAATTCGTCGGCCAAGCATATCCCACACATGCTCTATTGGATTCAAGTCCGGTGAGTATGTTGGCCAATCCATACCGGTGATATCCTCCAATTGAAGGCATTCGTCTACAATGTTTGCACGGTGAGGACGGACGTTGTCAACCATAAACAAAAATTCAGCACCCATGGCGCCCCGTATGAAAGTCCGGCGAGAATCAGACTGCAAACTAAACCTGGACTCGTCGGAAAACATCACACCAGACCACTGTTGCGGTGTCCACAATGCATGCTCTCTACTCCAGGTTAATCGTAGGCGACAGTGAGTTGCGGTAAGTGGAACACATCTGACGAGTGTTCGAACACATCTGAACACATCTGACGAGTGTAAGTGGAACACATCTGACTACGAGTATATAGACCAATGTGCCCTAAGCGTCTGTACACGGTCTGACTTGAAACTGTCGTACCGGTAGCTGAAGAGAGCTGACGAGACAGGTCTGATGCTGTGATCCGTCTGTTTCTTTTGGCAGTAACTGCTAAATATCGGTCCTCATTTGGCTTTGTAACTCGGGGGCGGCCTGTGCTGTAACATCTACTCACATTACCATCATCTTGGAATCGTTGCCAAAGCCTGGAGATGACACTCTGGGCGATTCCAAGTTCCTCGGATACTTCCAGCTGGGTACGTCCCCATTCCAGTCATCCGATAATTCTACCACGTAAAAAATCATCCAAATGCTTCCTTTGTGCCATAACTATGCGGTTATTGCACTGAAAGGCTTTTAAAGCGCTAGTGAACAATTTTACTTCTTTGCCACCATTCCTTATATACCCCTCTCTTACACTCTCGTCATTGTGACGTACTATCCGCGCCATCAGGTGGTTTCCTGTAATTTGCATATTCTTCTTCAAGATGTGTGTGATAATTCTACAGGTGAAATTTTTATTTTAGAGTTCAATTTCTGTGTGATTCTGAATTATCCTTAATTTATGGACATGAGTGTATATATATATATATATATATGAGTGTAATATGTGTATACATGTGCGTATATAGTTATATATGTGTGTTTACGTTCATGTATTTCTAAATTATACATGAATATGTATGTGTACGGGTTCGTGTGTATTTATGTAAGCGCATCTGTATGTGTGAATTTATATAGTGTTCGTATGTCTATATGTTGATATTTCTATGAATATATTATGTACGTACGCAGGCATACATACATAAGAATATATCGGCGTTTGTATGTATGTACGTGTGTGTATGTTTGTATTCTCGCATATATACATTTATAAATGCACATACAGATGTAAAATCATATAAACACACAAAAGCACATATAAACTTAAAAACGAACATACTCAGTTTTCTGCAAATGTACACACGCAAATAAATACAAACCCGCAGACTTATGTACTTAATTGAATAACATACATACACTGGCACATGCTTGGGCACAGTTTTACACACACACACACACACACAGTTATACATAAATTATGACACATATTTATACACAAGCAATCACATATACACGTACTCTCTAGACTAGACGCTTATATACATACATATATACATGCATACGCACTCCCAGGCACAATAATGTACATACATTTACGTACACATGCATATACATGCTCACATTATATACTCACACACAATCAGGTACACACATTCATATATACACTCAAGAGCCAAAACATTATGCCCACCCCTACATTTTGCAATGAACTCGCCTGGATGACGTGGAAGGCACATGATCAGGTGGAAGTGGTATTTAACTGGTATTAAGTGGTGGTTAACTGGTATTAAGTTCCATGCCAAGGCGGGTTGAAGCTGTGTTGCGCGCCAACTCGTTATTGACAGGTGGTCATAATGTTTTGGCTCTTGAGTGTATATACATACTCAAATGCATGCACAAGCACATGACAATGCATGGGCATGCATATGTATACACACGCATACATATGCATGATCATACATACGCACACACGTATTTACATACTCAAGTGAGCACACACACGCACACACACGCACACACATATTTACATACTCAAGTGAGCACACATATGATCATTGATGTTGTACAGTTCTTGATGGAGAAAAACTTGTCACAAGAAAGTGGAGAAACAAACCAAATTGACGAGAGGAAGAGCAGAGAGAAAGAAAATAAGAAGAGTGAATAAGGGAAAATAAACAAGACCAAAGCAGTGGCTGAATAAAGGCAGTTGGAGGTAGACTAAGGATCAGGAGTTGACAGAGATCTCAGAGCTGAGTTTTCTAGAGAATGTGCTTAGTGTTTCAGATTGCTTTATGTATGTCATTCGTAAATATTAACAAATAACTACGTGCGCAATTAAGTTTCCGGGTTTTACAGATAGATGGCGCTAACGTCACCTGAAGTGGGCATACGTCAAAGTGTTTTTTTTATAGGTGAGACATCTGTTAAAAATAATCACTCGTAATACTAACGCATAGCAGAACTAAAAAAAAATTTTTTTTTCACAACGATAGTGTCGGGTTTTGTGCCAAATAAACACCCTTTTCGGGAAGCTTTGCTTTTCTGCTTTAACTTAAAATAATTCAGCTAAATACATTATTAACAACTTGTGAACATTGGATTGGAACACGTCGTTTGTTTGAGAAGACTACGGCAAACATGCACCATCAAAAACAACCAGTGAGCATTGGATTAAAAGCTTCAGAAGTAGCGATTTCAACACTGAGGACAAGGTGCACTCATGTGCTATGAACTGCCAAAATACACATTATAAAACTAACTTATATAACAACATTCTAATTTAACGATTCCTAGAGTTTTCAAGATGTAAACAAGTTCATTGATCTTTTCTCTAAAACTCTGATGCAAGCCGTAAATAGACTTAATGAAATAGCACATTTTATTTTTTAATCCATCAGTTCAGAAGGTCGGCTAACATTTAGGGCTTTATAAATAGACTTTTATTTTGTCCTTACCTATGTGCCGTTTGGATTATACACATCTTAATATAAATCTTGAGCTTACTAAGAAAGTATTAAAGAAAAATATCATCACCGAACAATTGAAATCTATAGTCCTAGAAACCGTTGAAAGCCGATTTCAAGAAAGCAAATAGTTGCACGTTATTACGGATACCTCCATGTTAAAAAGAGATCATGATGCTGTGGCTGGTAGCTATTGCAAGATTTTTAATTTTTGTTTGCCATGGCCCACTCACTACTGCCTTCGATGGTGAAATTGAGACTATCACTGTTGCGATTCAGCATCTTTCACTGATAGAATCTGCATTTAATAGAGATGTGTTCTCTCTGATTAAAAATCAGCTTTTCAGGCTCTTGCACGGAATTTCCTCTACAAGTCTCAGCAAATTTTGGAATGTAAAATGCTTTTGAAAGATCTTGCTCCAAAATTATCCTCCCAGTGGGTATCGGCACAGTGTGGTATCGTGGGAAACGAACACGTGGACCTACTTACTAACTTTAGAACTTTGGAGGCCCAGAGATCCACGAGGGCATTATCATTTCATTCTTTAAGTCTTTTGACAAATATGAATTTTAAACATACTTTTAAATTAGAAGGAATGGAGGTATCCGGTGGTAAAAACTGGGCTTTGAATAAACATAAACGGGACAACACTTGCATTCTTGATGTCCCAAAAACAGCTGCTGTGCCAAGCTTTAAATTATTAACAAATAATGACTGTCTGATATCTCATTTCTTCGGTATAGGGATTGTCATCTCTCTGGATTTTATTCTTTATGACTCACATCAAACTATGAGAGTCGAGCATTTAGATGTGTGCTCTGCACTAAGTGGTTTTAATTGTATTGTTGAAAAATAATGGAGAGTTAGTGTACGGTATAAGTGCTAATCTGAATGTGGCATTTGTTACAATAAAAGCATTAGGAATATATTATAAAACTGTATTCCTAATCCTTTTATTTGATGTCCAGGTGGTTGTGTTATACAAACCAGTACATTTAATTTATATTAATTACATATGTACATTTAATTAAACATATGCAGATTTCAAATCCAGTTGTACACTTGATAGTTGTATTGTTGTATATTGTACAGTTGTACACTACAACATGAATACAAATAATATAAAAAGTAAATTTACAATCTTAAAAACTAACTACAGGAGAAAATATCACTGAGAAATAAATGTCTAGCCTTTAAAAGATGCAAGTTAGAAATTAACGGTATAAGAATATGATTTGATAATAATAAAAGCTTTTAAAAATTAATGAAAATTTTTTTTATTTTCTATGAACCTTTAAATCTTATAGATGTTTTTGCGATGGAAGATGTGAAGGAATTAAATTTAAATATTAAATTAAAAACAATGAAAAATATAGATATACTGATGTATATTCACTAAAAAATTAGTAAAAAATGTTGGGTGTTTCTCTTTATTCAATTCCAACACTCTCCCTGTATATATCTTGTTCAAATTTTCAATCGTTCATAAAATACTTTATATTCCTCCACTCGATTTCAAATACATTTTTTTGAACTTGTAGTGGATGACACTTGATGTTAATATAGTCTTTTAAAATATTAATTCATTAATAAAATTTAATTAATCAAAATTAGTTCTTTTTTTATATTTAAGTTGCATATATCTACCAATAGATGGCGCCAGATAAACTTAAAATGACTGTAAATTATTTGTAAAGGACTTTTCTGCAATAAAGTGAAAAAAAAGTAGGAATTGACTTTAATTTTTTTATTTTTTTTTATTGCTTGTTATTGACTGCCATCGAGATCTTTAGAACCACCCCCTGAAGGCACAGACGGAAGTCTAGCCTTCTATTTTAGTAAAAGAGTTTATCTTTATTCAGAAAACAAATCAGGATTCATGAGATGCACGCTATTATGTAATGCGTTTAAGAGATTTCACCTTTCACGTTTGTATCAGACCCTCTGATACACTTTTTTTTTTTACAAAAATAAAGAAACTTTCACAGAGTATAAGTTATATTTTTATGATCTTAAAATTATTTTGTAATGAAGTCATGCGTTTCCACGAGAATGATGACGAAACTCGGCATTTCGCTCCCTAATTGAAATGCAAATGTTTTAAAAAACCTTTTGAAACGACTTTTTTTACATGAAAAGAAAGTAAAAGAAACATGAATTGAGAGAGTCATTCCGCTCAATGAACTCACATTAGTAAACAATATGCGCTTCTGAGGGTCACTATCACTCTTGTTGAATATATTTTTTTTTCTTACATCCGAACCCGTTACACAGCTGAAGTCATTGGTTAATACCGCTTCTGTAAGCTCCTCCTTAACTATTTATATGAGATAGTTAATGGTAAGGAGGCTATTTTTAGGCGTCTCACTATTTAAGTTCAATTTTAGTTTGGATTGATTATAGTAAACTAGAAAAGTTAAAATTTGCCGTCTAGTATTCGAGCCATCTCTTTTTCTTCCATCTGAAATAGTTAAAATAGTGGCTGATTCTCGGTTGTTATGGTGCTAATTGTTCAAGTGGTGCAATTTTTAATTTGGTTTTCCTCAGTTATTCCCAAGAATGCAAATTTTTATTAATGGTAATGAATAACGCTAACTTAAACGGGGAACGTCTTGCTGATATAGGTAAGCACTTTTTGGTTTTTCTTTGTTGTATTATATATACAGTTTTGATGTTTTATTGCTTATATTGATGTCTTAACGTGGATTTTAAAAATGTTGAAATTGTTGAAGACTTTTAATTAAGGGATGAGATTTGAGATGAGATGAATTTTTGATGGCTACTTATAATTAATGATGTTTCTTATATGATGTCAATGTAATAATAAAGATGTTGTTAGCTTTATTATTACAGTAGATCAAGTCCTTTAATATTTATTGAACGTGTTGCGGGACTTCTTTTATCTTGGGATTTTTTTGTCTTTTCATTGTAATGAAAAACAATGTGATAGAATAAATGTTGAAAACCGATAGAGCGATTTAATTTTAACTTATAATTGATTCGTCTGATAAACATATTATAAAATTGACAACTTATCATAAGAAAATGAATAGACAAAAATGTTATGGAAATGGGGAAATTGTCCAATAGACAGAAATTTATGTGATCTTTTTTTTGTTTTGGTCAGTTATTTGAACGGTTCAAAAAAAAAAAAAAAAAAAAAAAATTGAAAATCTATCTGCATTAAAATCATCTATGTCATATTATCATTCTGCATCAGTTATCATAAAATATTGTTGCAATTATTTCGGAACTCCATCTAAATCTTTAATCCTTAAAGAACATAATAGAACACTGCATAAACAATGTACTCTTTCCGTTAGAATATCTTCATATAACAGAAATATTTATATCCCTGACAGCAATATTCCTTGAAATTTACCAACGATTATCGTTATTTCAATGAGCTTTTACATTTTTATTTTTTATTGATAAGTATTATATGTACAAAATAAGTCGAACTTTTTAAATAATTAGATATTTTTCCATTACGCAACCTCTATTAACAAAATCATTTCAGCATGATGAAGTTACTATTCCATATTTTTTTTTCTAGAAAATTAAAATTTTGGAGATGTAAGTGTTTAAAAATTGATTTTTCAAGTGTTCAATGATACTTTCGATTAAAGAATGATACTTCGTATTCTAACTCATATTTTTCAAAAAATTTTGCATCAGTCAAAATAAAATTTTTTTTCTAAAATTAAAAAAAAAAAACCTAATTCATTTTTTGGGAATTGTTTCAAAAATATTAAAAATTACTTATTGAAAAAATTGTTATGAAAAAAATAAATGAAGTATAACATTAGTTGGAGTAGATATTTAGGAGTTGGAAGTGACGTCATGGAAAAAGTGCAGGCGACCGGAAGTGACATTTTGGTAGAAGAGGGTTGGGTCTAACTAAGGGTGTTCGTGATAGAGGAGGGTTTTGGACTGATAAAAAAGAAATTTTTCCTTCTAGTGACAACATTGGAGTGGCTCATTGTTGTACTATAATATGAGATTTTCTGAGAGATATAATTTTTTTAATTGAGTTTTTTTAACTTGAATTTTTAATTTGCATTTTTTTGCTTCATACGGATCAGATAATTTTATAAAATGTGGATCTGAAGCACTAAAAGAATTTTTAAACTGCGTCTGTAAATGCGATTGTTGCGAAATATGCGATTGCGAAAAAATATGTTATTGCTAACATCTTCGTTATTTTATATGTATCAGTTTACTGATTCAATTAATGTAATTTGTCCTATTTGCGATACATTCTTGTAAGTTAATTATGACAACTTTTGTCAATCAAGATGCATTAGATAAGTATTAAGTTCAATCTTTGTTATTGATTTTTAGTTCAAAATTCTGAATATCATTTTTTCGTATTATTAAAATGTACCAATTAATGTACCACCTATTAAAATGAACCATTAAATAGTTAGATGTCATTATATGCAACTATGTATTCACCTTTTTTTTAGAAATCGAGAAAGTAGAATCATGGCTTGACGATCATCCTCAGTTCGTTCACGACTACTTCGTCCGAAAAGCCACTTGGCAAATGGTAGATTCTTGGTTGCTCTTTCATTCTGCTCCTCAAAGTATGGTTAAAGAGACCTCTAGGCTCAACAACAGTAGTTCTGGTGTTGTTACTCAAGCTCGAAAAACATCATTCCAGGAATTAGAAAGTGAAACTGGTTTGTCAAGGTAATCTTTAAATATTATACGCCAAGATAAAATAACAGACACAAAGAATAATTTGTTTAAAATTATATATGCAAATCATAACACATAATTCATAGGCATAAAAGAATGTTCAGTAAATGACCATCCTTTTTAATTTCTCAAAATTATAATTTTTTCAAAAAATGTCCATTTATTGAATTATTTTTAAGGTTTTCTGCCATTTTATAATGTTCATAATTACCTTTTTATGAGGGGTGCGCAGAAGATCTACCTCCCCGTGGTGCACCTGGTAATCTACTTTTTAGTGGCTAAAAGATCTGCAACTTGGCATTATTGTTAGATTAATGAACTCTGTTTCAGCATGTTTTGTTGTATTATTTTGTTGCTGTTGTATGTTTATTTTTTCCTCATTCTTTTTTTGTGCTGTAACTAATAAATAAAAAATTTTTTAAAAAAAACCTTTTTATGATGTCATTCAAATGTAAACAATAATAATAGTAATAATTTAGATCTCTTAAGTATTATGAATAAGCATGTTAATTATAGGACTTAATGAAAATAAAAAAGTAAAAAAATTCATATACTATTGTGTCCAAAATGTAAGACCAATTTTCATTTTGCAATTCCCGGGGCTTATGGAATTTCAATTTTTTTTTCTTTTTTAGGTTGTTGGCACTGCCCTTTATATCTGTATGAAATTCCACGTCAAAATATTGATTAGTGTTTGAGTTACGCTTGGATTTGTGAGACGCTAAAACTGATTCCGGAGATTTTTGAAACGTCTGAATTAATTTAGCAAAGCATTTGCATTAAATTTTGTTTGCGAAAACGTATAGAATGTTGCAGAAGGAATTCGGTGAGCTTTCCTACATCGAAAGAAATGTTTAGAAGTGGTATAAACAGTTCAAAGAAGGCAGAGAGCGCGTTGAAGACGAAGAAGCCTCTGGTCGACCATCAACTTCAACCGACGAAGCTCACGTCCAAAAAATTAAAGATTTGGTGCTTGCAAACCATCGATTTTCAAATAGGGACCTTGCTGCTGATGTTGGAATTTCAAAAGGATCGGTCAATTCCGTTTTAGGCCTCAAACGCGTCAAATCTCACCGAATGCGCCAGCTCACACTGCATTGATTCTTCGTGACTTTTTTGCCCAAAATGAAACCCATATCGTTCCACAACCACCGTATTCACACCGTGAGACTGCTGGCTATTCCCTAAACTCAAATGGCCACTCCGGATCGATTGAAGAGATTCAATGTGAATCGCCGCGCGCTTTGAATGCCATTCCTGCCGATGACTATTTAGCATGCATTGAGGATTGGAAGAAAAGTTGGCATTGTGTCCGGAGGGAATTACTTTGAAAGCGATGAAATTAAATTTCGAAGAATAAATAAAGAGTTTTTGAAAAAATAATTGGTCTTACTTTTTGGACACAGTAGTATGTACAAGATAATTTATTTATACAAAAAATCCTAATACATAATCCACAGTTATAAGAGACTATCCTGATATTAACTTCTTTCCTTCCTTAAAGTCCTATTGGAGAGCAATGTTATCCTCCTCACTTCTTATCCTCCTTTTTATTTATTAGGGAAATTTCTTTTGCTCATTGGGCATTTGTGATTACGCAATATACATTGCTTTTAAATACCATGCATTTAACTTGATCCTACATTTGCAAAACTGGCTGGTTGTAGTAAAGTCATTAAAAATGAGCGATGGTACAATAATGCTTTTTTTCTCATTCGCAATACACGCAGACAGGGGAAAAATTTCTTAATTAAGAACTTCTTAGAAGTATAGTGAATGAAATCAGGAAGGATCCATATAATAAACCTGACGAATATGAACGGCGATTGCTCAAGTTTCTGTCAATCATTTCTTTTAAGTACCCGAGTTTAAAGACAGTGAGGATTGAATCTATATCTAATACTACTCTTCTTGGTTTTCATAGTTATACTACTATGCATAAAAAGTAAGACCAATTATTATTTTTTTTCAAAACTCTTTATTGAATATTTTGACGTGAAATTTCACAGAGATATCAAGGACTGTGCCAGCAAACTAAAAAAAGAGAAAAAAATTGAAATTATATAAGCCCCGGGAATTTTAAATTTAAAATTAGTCTTACATTTTGGACATAATAGTAATTCGTGTAATGTAATAGAATGTAATAGTAAAATTGTACTAATGGGATGATATAACTGAAAGTATTTGTAAAGAATTTTCAGAAACTGTTAGCTCATTTTGGAAAGTCAAGGTAGAGGTTAATTGACACCTACCTATTAAAATATAAATGACGTTGACTAAAATGGTTTTACATGGTCAACTTGTGTTATTTTTTAAAATATGCCACTTCAATTCTCTTTTTTATTGATACCATTTTCTCCTTACATAAAGTTCATACTTCTAACAATATTAACAGTTTAATAAATACTTTCACCAATCCTTCTAAATATGAAACCTGCCAATAAATTAGCATGAAGAAAAATGAAGATTTATGATTTATTTTCGAATAATTAACAAGTTCTCTCAGTATATAATAAATGCGCTCTGTATAAATTGCTACGTATTTTTTATTAGCCTTGTTAATTAAAGGTTAATTTCAATACGAAATGAAACCTTCCTTTTTTTTTTCCTTACAGATATTAGTCGAGTTTTTTCTGTTAAAAATGCAATTGTTGTAGCAATAAAAAACATTGCCTGTCTAATACTAATATATTTTGCATTTTTACTGTTTTTTTTTTCTTCTGTCAAAGTATGATAATTGTTTAAGATAAAATATCACATACATAATATTTTAATAAATAGAATAATTACAGAAACAATTAAAATGTACTCAAAATAAAATACGGTTTAACAGTAGAAACTAGTTTATAGTAGAAAAAAATGAAAAGTAGTAGTTTTAAAATGAATTTTTAAACTTTTTATAATAAAATTATTAATTACTCCCTATCCTGCATTGCTGAAAAATTACTGCGTTCTTGTGTGCTCATTATTAAAATTATAGGTATAAGAATTAGTCATTGCAAATTTGGCCAAAAAATCCTTATTTACAATTTTTTAGTTGGAAGTCGATACCGAATATCTTTTACCAATTATCTTAAAGAAAACCACCACACTTGGTTTTATGCAGTTATTACTTTTATTCTTTTTTTTATATTATTTTTCAACAAAGGTTTTATCCAGATTTTAAGTAAATAATTATACATCGCATAAGAAAAATGATCTTAACGATGAAAAGTGTCTTTTAAACAATTAATGACAACTGTACTTCAGTTCTTTCAATTGTTTTCTCAGGTGTCCCTGCAGCCAATTATTCGACCTATCCCGAAGTTCCAGTGTAGAACAAACACAAGGAAGGGAAGAAATTTGCATTCCTTGGAGGACAGGCATCATGGGTCAAGTGGCCGAATATCGAGAATCTCTCAACATGCCTGATTGTTATAAGGTAATCTCATAAGGAATCTGAGAAAAGACGCTTACTTTCTTTTTCTTGCTGTTTTTATTCCTGAACGGAGTTTTTTTTAAAAATTAATATGTAACTAAATAATAAATATTTATTTACATGAATGTCTTTAGCCAGACATTAGCCCTTTTTTAGGCATTATTTAAAAAATTGCCATTTTAAATAGTAAGGAAAAAATTTATGATTAATATAGTAGTTATTAATTTTATGAATTATATTTATCGTAAAGTTTTTTAATTTTTAAAAATTACAATTTGTAGAATTATTACGGGTATTAGGAGGATATTTATTATAAAATAAGTACATGTTTAATTGCATCACATTATATGTTTCACTGCATCTAGAAAACCTTATGAATGCCGAAATTTTACAAGTACAAAGATTTTTGATTATTTCTAACGTAAAGTAACACATAAGTTCATAGAAATTGTCCTTCCAGTAGAAAACTTGCAAGAAGACCAAGTCGTATTTCATTACATTCAACAAAACTGGTGCAGTCAACTTATGTTGAACTTCTTTTTATATTTTTACGCTATTTTGAGAAAATTGATTTCTCTTTCCAACACTATTAAGCAAAAACAATTTTGCAGATTATAGACGAAAGTTTTAAATTATCGATAAAAGTAAACATCACAAGACTAGACGAACGATGTACATTTTGGAGAGAAAGTCTTGAACTCTCTCTTCATCCTGAGACATCTTATTCATACAACGGATGAAACGTTCATGAAATCGATTCAAAGTACGTAATATTCGATCCAAATTAATCTTCGTCAGAGTTATGTTTGATATCCCTAGATTAAATTCGAAAAATTTTTGCAGTGGACAACGTCTGTTCTGTGTACTCTGGTGCGAATTTTCACTATTGGATAAAGTGCTTATTTTTGCATTTTTTTTTCAAGATTTCGAATCCATCCTGCTAGGTCCTGAGAATTAACCTGCAACAAATTGTTCGCCCTGCTACAAGTAAGTTTTCTGATCGTCACTTGCTGGAGCTTCTTTGAAACAATGAAATATCTATGAATCAATAAGTTGGCCTTTATCCAATTTTTATCATACCACTTTTGATATGGTGAGGTTACCCGATAACTAGGTAGTTGCTTTAAACTCTTCAAGTGAAAGCAACCTCTAATTTGAAGTTTAGATATTCGAATTTCCTAATTTTTGAGATTTTGATTTCTTACGAAGAGGAAATCAACTTATTACTAATTTCTACTACTACTAATTTCTTACTTTTCCCACTGCAAAAATTCTTCATTTTTACCTTGAAGAACTGCAACCAAAGTTCCAGAAAAACACCCCAGAACATGTAAGGTTAGGCAATGTGGAAGATCCAATTGTCTTCCCATAAGGAGACATCATAACATGATACTTTTTGTCCCAGTTCTCACATATGACCTCACCTTTTTTTTTACACATAACCAATACTGAGACATCTGCATGAGCATCGTCATTTCTTCATTCGCGTCATTTACTGACTTACATCCAAGTATCGGACAAAATGATAAATTTTAGAAATCCTGATTGTCTTTATCATAGAATATAGACTCTAAAACAGAAACAGAGTTTCATTTTTCTGAAAACAGGGTTGTCGGTACGTCACTTTTTGCTATGCAAATCTTCGTGTTTTCTTTCAACGAGAGTTGAAAGAATAAGGCCAATAAGCATGTGAGGAAGACCAACAGCGTGTGTCTTACTTAATAAGGCCAATAGTGTTTTCTTAATAAGAAAATAGTGTGTTCATTTCCAAGTTCGTTCGAAAAAGAAAGGATTCAACAAATGGAAATAACATGGAGTAACAAATGGAAACAAAATTTTTCTTTAGTAACACCAAGTGCTCACACTGTATCAAAATCTGCCAGCAGATATACCGTCTTGGCTCACCATGGGGCTGTGGCCCCAATAAAGAAGAATACCAAGTGTTCTTTAGTTAAGTTATGTGGTCATAAACATTTGATAGCTTCACTTGCTTCTCCTTCAAGTTAGATGTCAAAGTCAGTTTTAGCAATTCTCTGGTATAATATTCAACTAATAAATCATCCCTGCCGAAGAAAGGTTTCAAACAGTCAATTCTTCTTTTCCATTGAAGCAACTTCTCCATGATGGGCCCAGGCCGTCTGCCCACTGGCAGATGTCGAGACTAGAGATGTTTTCTTTTTACGGGATAGGATTGTCAGTCCTACACCCAATGGCGTTATAGTCATATTCGACAGGGACCTACTGTTTAAAGAGGATACAGAACAGATGCAATCTTTCATGGCACGGCTGTGACTGTGACCCCGACAGCCAGAGCGCTCGTCATTCGACCATCAGGCCCAAACAGTCAAGTACCTTGCAATAATTTTAGCAAGATAGTGGTAAGAAGATATCAAATAATTCTTGTTATCTGTAATTCGGAACAGTTACTTGTAACATGTACTAGAATTTCTCAGCATCATCAAAGATCGGATCATCGTCCGATTTGAAAAATTGTCCCTAAAATGACAATCTGACTTTAGTATCTGCACTAAACTTTTCAGTCCAAACAAAGCAGTTTGGACTTTCATTTTACAACCCTAATCAAGGATTACGAATCACCATCAACGAAGGAATTACCTTTCTTATCGATTATTAAACTTATCTTTTTAAATTTGAGTGTGTACTTGACTGCTAAAGCTGCTTCTTTTAATGTAACTTCCTCTTTTTCTTTCCTTCAACATCACACAAAGAGCTCAAAATATCTGCATTTAGTTGTCAAAGTTCATTATTTTTTTCACTAAGAATCTGATAAGTCACCCAAGAATCCAAATCTTAACGACTTTGTGTTTTGTTGCTCCATCTAATACATTAAATAATAGAGTAACTACAGCTGTTATCGTCTTCCGTTTTAATTTCAAAGTTTTCCAGGATTGTTCAAAACAATTCGAACGATTTTCAAATATCAATAAATTTCTAATTACAAATAATTTTTGTCACAAGGAAGTAAACTATGTCATTTGCCTTTCGAAATGTGGATTTCAATTTATCGGACGCCCTTTCATGAAAATTTGTCTTACAAAAACAACACAGCATTTATTTTCTAAAAGACAAATTCAATAATTATTGTGAACCAAAACTACGCACATATTTTATGCTTATTTCTTATTTTAGATCCTATCCAAGTTGAGTTGTATGATTATAGCAGTTCGATGAGAACTGAGAATTTTCCCATTACCATTAGGCTAAATTGTAAAATGATCGAAGTAATTTTTTAGTATTATGTGCACATGGATTGTCAGATTGATGACAATCATAATGTATTGCAAACAAAAAGCAGCCATTGCTTCTGTTACTGCTCTAAATATCACTCATAATGGAATACTCTAATATTTTGCTTTTATATTTTATAGGAACTGAGGTACGGTTTTGTGTCATGAGAGTTTTATATTTTTAACTTATCAGCTGCTCATTTGGTGGCACATCAGTTAATATCTATTTTATAAAGAAAACACTAAAAGAAAGAGATCTATATTCAGAATGTTGTGTTTCTTTTGGTTCTAACATGCTCTGTTTCTTTTGGTTCCCCATTCAGAATGTTGTGTTTCTTTGGTAATTTTTATTCGATTTGATTTTCGCTCTAATAAAAGTAGTCATTTCGGAATGGAGAATGTCGAGAATTTGCTGGTGCTGCCATCTAGTGCACATAAGTACAGTTATTGTAAAGGTGATAATAACGAAAGTGAGATTACAACGTGTCAATAACTATTAATATAAATTCGGAAAATAAAAATAAATTAATCTTAATAATATTAATGCTTGTTTAATTTTAGTAATATTTCATTTCAGTTCACATTCAACCAAATTTGTTTTAAAATGACTATTTTTTATTTAAATGCAAAATATTTATTAAATTCTTATTAAAACCGTAATAAAATAAGGTATTATTTACCTTATTTTATTAAATATTTCAATAGCTATACTTTTATATAATTTTGATGTACATTTAATTTCCATACTGATTAAATGAAATAATTTAATTCGATGTAATAAATAACATTTCTTTTTCGATGTTTTATTTACCATTTGAATTATAATGCAAAGAAAATGAAAAAATGCAATGCAAAAAGAGAGGCGGGGGGAAACCGTGTCTTTTGAAAAGGTTTGTTACATAAAATGTTCAGTCAGTGTGTTTGAGTAGGATTTTCAGTTTTTGACTCATCAGCAATGTTTAGTTCTCAATTATGTTAAATTAGTTTGCTTAATTTTTTTAATAATCCTTTTTTGATTATACTGTTCAAAATATGCATTTTAATTATTTTTTTATCAGTCTGTTTTCTCTGTTTACAGATTCGTAATATAGGTATTCGTAATGCTGAGTTGTATGACACTTCTAAGTTAGAAAATAAGCGAAATCAAGTAAGTTTAATTTCATTATTTTTACATAGATAAACTTAAATATACGTTAAAATGTAAACCAAAACCTAAATAGAAAATGCAAAAAATAGAAAATTTACAAAATTAATTTGAATCCTTTAATTTATTTATTCATGTTTTTTTTTAATTTTCTAAATAGTAAATGTATGTGGAATTCTCAAAGGCAACACATCGTTTCTTTATTAAATAAATAATTCTTACAATTATTATATTTCTTTATAAAATAAATAATTATTTTTTACATAACTACAATTTACACTTGAAAAATCTTAAATATCTGCTCTCCTCAAAGGTCTCCTCCTTTCCCCAGCCCAGTCCGTTTCTATTTTAGTACTGTGTCCAAAAAGTAAGAACAATTTTTAATTTAAAATTCCCGTGGCTTATGGAATTTCAATTTTGTTTTCTTTTTCAGATTGCCGGCACTGTTCTTCACATCTGTGTGAAATATGACGTCGAAATATTTATTAGTATTTGAGTTACGCTTGTCTTTGTGAGACGCTAAAACGGATTCCGGCGATTTTTGAAACATCTGAATTCATTGAGCAAAGAACTTGCATTCAATTTTTTTGCGGAAACGTATATAACGTTGCAAAAGGCATTCGGTGAGCATTCCTATATCAGAAACAAATGTTTACAAGTGGTATAAACAGTTCAAAGAACGCAGAGAACACGTTGAAGAAGAAGAGCTCTCAGGTCGACCCTCCACCTCAACCGACGAAGCTCACGTCCAAAAAATTTAAGATTGGGTGCTTGCAAATCGTCGATTTACAATTAGAGACCTTGCTGATGATGTTGGAATTTCAAAAGGATCGGTCCATTCCATTTTGGGCCTCAAAAGCGTCAAATCTCGATTGGTACTGTGACATCTGGCTATTCCCTAAACTGAAATGACCACTCCGGGGACACCGTTTCGGGTCGATTGAAGAGATTCCACGTGAATCAGCGCTCGCTTTGCCGCATCTCTGCCGATGACTTTTTAGCATGCATTGAGGATTGGAAAAAAAGTCGGCATAAGTGCATTGCGTCCGGAGGGGATTACTTTGAAGGCGATGAAATAAATTTGGAAGAATAAATGAAGAGTTTTTGAAAAAATAAATAATTTTTTTTTACTTTTTGGTCACAGTAGTACCGTTGTAAATTTTATTTAAGTGGATCCCATTTCGTTTCCCAATTCTAACGTATTATATCAATATTAAAATATCACAAAAAAAATTGAGTAAAAAGTTTGATAATGTTAAACATCATTTTCAAGGCTGGGACACAAGGAATTAGTGAACAACATCGATCTGCTATTTTTTGAAGGAAATCGCCAAACGTTTTTAATATCGCTAAATTATCCTTTACCTAAGATATTTAATTTTTAATTTTTTTATTTATGGAAGTAAAAATTATTAAAAATGAACAAATTTATTGACTGAGGAATGTGCTAATTCGACACAAAAAATATTTTAAAAGAATTATCCTTTTCCTTATCATCGAATATTTTATTTATAAGGATCAAATTCTTCTTAGATATCTAATTATCTATTTATGAATTATAAATGGATTAGTTTAATCCTTTGTACTTGAATTTGTACTTTGAAAGCTAATTGTAAATATTTATCTGCACTTTGACAGGTGTTGTTAGATCTTGCTCGCATGGTATTTGAGGAGCAGAGTACAATTAGTCCAATTGCTCACAGGATAATGATTCATATACAATCCTTTATTCAGGTTGAAAGATGTCAGGTGCTACTATTGGATGAAAATACAAAGGTAATTAATACTTAGATTTGTTTTGTACACTAACAACAATAGCATCTATTCTCTAATTATTAAGACTCATTAAAAGTTTTTGGCACTGTACTTTCTGTGCGTTGTACAATGTGTCAAATGTTCTTAAATCATTGTTTATCATAATATAAAAATAATGATGTTTGGGTCAATTTGTAGTAAAGATTTAAATTTTTGATGTGACTGAATACATTTCTGCTGTCATGATGTTGAAAAATTACTAAAATTGTCAGACTAATTGTCGCTCATACACTTCTTCACTCAAACACAATTAATTAACTAACAATTTAAAAATTCTTTCTGTGTCCATTTTATTTCTTATTTCTTATTTAATATTTTAATCTCTTTTAAAATTAAATTTTTTAATATTGCATATTTTTCATGATAAATATATAAACTTGGTTTTGTAAGCCATTAGTTATTAAATTTCAATGCTGTATGTGTTGCGCATAAAAATGTGTTGTTCTTATTCTTATTCTATGAAGCTTCTTTTTCAATATATTGCAGACATTCTCCAGATTTTTTGATTGGGATATAAATGATATGAAAACAGAAAATTTAGATTCAAGGTAAAATATGTATCGAGTTTTTCGTTTACATATTTACAATAACTTTTAAAATTAATATTATAAAAAATAATGTAAGTGATGTAATGTTAGTTATACATTTCATGTAATCTAACAATATTCTTTTAATATTACAGCACTTCTTTCGAAGGTCGTTTTCCAATAAATGTGGGAATAACTGGTTATGTTGCAACAACGGGAGAAGTAATATCTTGTTATCCATTTTGTTTTGTTATTTTTATTCTACTCAAAAATTCTCTTTTTAGAAGAGAAAATTTGATTTTTTGGTGAATAACTATTAAAGTGTATATATATATATATACTAGTAGTATTATATAGTAGAAATAATGCATAGGCAATTTGAAATCCCTGCACTATCAACTATATATGTGTATACAAACATATCTTATTATTTCACTGTACTGTCAATTTCTTTCTCCTAATAAATGTATTCTAATATTTAGTTTTAGTTGAAAATGAGTAAAAATATGATAAATTAACTTTTAACATTTTCTGATAATACTTAAAATTTCAATTAGTACTTTGATGCAAAATATACTTTTTATTTATATACTTCTTATTTTAATATAAGTTGTCTTAGTTTCCTTTATTTTTTCTATAGACTTTAAATATCCCAGATCTTCTTCAAGATGATAGATTTGATCCGTCAGTAAGTGGAATGTTAATTTTATTTGTTTATTTTTCACAAAACTAACACTTATTTAATTGGACAATAAAGTAACAAAATTTTAATTTTGATTATTCAGACATTTAAAGGTAGCTAGTTAAATTTTTAGTTGATTATTTTAAAATTTTTCTTTCAGTATGATAGCTGCTGTTTTGCATTCGTAATAGACATAGCAGATATAATAAATGTTTTATAATTATTTTTTTCCTAACATTAGATAACAGCAGCATGTTATAATAAAACGTTTTTAAAATAATATGTATTACATTTATAGAAATTTCCCCATGTATTAAAAAATTCTCCTTACGCTTAATTTATATTTGTTTTATTATTTTTTTCTTTTAGTGAGATTTATTTTGATTAATAATTTTTCACATGTCTTAAATGGCGTTTCTGAATTTTTTTTTCTTTTATACAAATATGTAACGTTTCTTATATAACAATTAATTTTAATTTAGGTAGATGAAGATAGCAATTTTCGTCATCATTCTATACTTTGCATGCCCATTAGAAATGCCTCCAAAAATATTGTTGGTGTCTTTCAATTAATCAATAAATTGAGTAGAAATCCTTTCACTAAAAAGGATGAACATATCTTTGAGGTAAATAACAATTTACTTACTATATTAATAAAAAATGCTTTTATTAGCCTTATCATTACACATTTAAAATTTCTAAGGAATAATTTTCATTCTTGTCTGTGAATACGGAAAATCATTATAAACTATTTTTTTCATTCCAAATTTAAAAGTTGAATTGAAGTTCGAACAGTTAGAGATATATTTAATAGAATGCAAGATCTTGAAATAATGAAATATACAAGCATCTTAATGAAATATACAATCATTTCACATACAATATTTTCTTCATATCGTTTGATAAAATATTGGTAAATAAATAAATTAATTAAATGACTGTCTAAAATGTTTTAATCACTCTCAGAAACTCTTTTATTGTGTTAATTCAATCACATTTGCTGATATAAAAATAATCATCCTGCTTTATTCTCATGTCAGTGTTAATTATGTATTATAATTGTACATTATTTGAATGTATTTAATTACCAACTGCTTATCACTACGTATATTTCAATTTTGTTTACAATATTCTATCATTTTTAAGGCAATCTTTTTTAAATATAATAATTGATTCCTAATATTTATTCATCATAATATTTTCTAATAACAGTTTTCTTTCTGTATAGGTATTTGCAACACTTTGTGGCTTGGGTATTCAACATGCTCAATTGTACGAGAGAGCTATGAAAGCCACTGCTAAAACTAAAGTGACCCTTGAAGTCCTGTCGTATCATGCAACAGCTCCTTTGGAAGAAGTTCAGGAATTGTTGAGAGTAAGTTATAAAATATTTGAATTGGAAATTTTAAAATTTAAATATATCATAATCATGTTAAGTCATTAGTAAAAACGATGTCTAAATACGAGTTAATAAAACTCGAATATTTTTATGGGAATTATACTTATTAAGTGATAACAGAATACAATATGTATTTTTCTAATAAGGATTAAAACGCTTTAAGAAAACATATAATTTATTGATTTATTAACATTTTAACAAATGACTTAGAGAAAATATTGTATATGGAATGATTGTATTAGGCTGGTGCATAATTATCAAACGTTTCTTTGACGTGCTATATTCGAATAAAAATTTGCAATATTTTATAAATTTACGTATGAAAATATCCTTCTGCTTTTAGGTTATAAAAATGCGTGTCGATAATCATACTCATTTTTGGTTTGGGTTCCACCCATAACATATCCCTTTAAAGATGGTTTCCCATGGATAATTCTGCTTCTATCCCACCAAATACACCACGTTGCCTTCTTACAGTGCACGTCCTTCGTTATTTTTTTATTATTTTTTTTTTTGTTGAAACTCCTGGCGAAACGCAGACCTTCTTTCTTTTGAGGTTTTTGAAGAGCAGCCATGATTCATCCCCAGTGACAAGATCCTTCAGAAACTGATCACGCTCATTTCGTTGAAGCAAATTGGTGAAAATTCGGACGCGTCATTCGACTTTATTGTTGTCGCTGAATTCGTGGGAGACCCATCCAGCCAACTTCCATACCTTTCCAAGCTTTTTGATACAATGAACGATGGTTGAATGGTCCACATTGATTGGTTTGGTTTGTCGCTCTACGGTCATCTTATGCACACTTTAGGCTAAACAGACCGGGACCTACAGTTTAAAGTGTCCACATTGAAGTTATCGGCCTGCATTCGAGTTGTCTAGCTTTCGTTCCTTTCCACATTCCTTGGTCGTTGAAATCCGATGGTCGACCTCTTCCCGGCTTATCTTACAAGCTAATGTCGCCAGATTTGAAACGGGCAAACCATTCGCTGCATCAACTTTCGCTGATTACGTTCTCACCGAAAAGTTCATTGAGATCGCGAAATGGCTGCGCTGCTTTCCATCCATAGCATAATACGACGAATGCGAGTATTATTATCGACACGCATTTTTATAACCTAAAAGTAGAAGAATATTTTCATTCATAAATTTATAAATATTGTAAATTTTTATTAATATATAGCACGTCAATGAAATGCCTGATAATTATGCACCGACCTAATATATTTCATTAAGATGTCAATGTTTTGTTGAATGTATCTTTAACTGTTTTCAATTATCTAACTACTTTCATAAGCTAATCAGAGGTGGGGAGACGGCCAAACAGTTTTTGACTTCTTGGATTATTATACAGACTCTTTTCTGTAATATATACAATAATCTTTAATTAAAAAAACTTGGACTTAAAAAAAAATATACGAAATAACTCATACACCTATAAAAATAGGTTTTTCATAAGAAAGTGTTTTGTACAACTTTAAAGATGTATATACACTCACTCAAAAGACATTCTTGTACTCTAAATTTGCTTGCAAAAAATACATACGAGTATATTCTATAGAGATAAGTTCCAAATTAACAGGTACTAAAGTAATATAGAATAGACGAAGACAAGCAAAAGAAAATGGTACACTTTTATATCAAAGATGTCTCATTTGTAATACATGAAATCTTCCATCATGAAATCTAAAAAAATCATGAAATTCAGTAAATCATGAAATCTAAAAAAATCATGAAATTCAGTAAATCATGAAATCTTTCTTAATCATGAAATATTTTTTTTTAATATCTTTATCAAACTTTAATTTTCTTCAACAAAACGAGCGTGTACAGTTTCTGAAAGATCTTGTCACTGGGGATGAATCACGGCATCTCTTCAGAAACCTCAAAAGAAAGAAGGTCTGCGTTTCTTATGTTTCAATAAGATCTTTTACTGTTGATCCAAGATAGTTTTTTATAATCCTCAGTGATGAGAAAAATATTTCAACACTTGGTATACTGCAAAAGTAGTAAGTATCTTTGCTACTGATTATATTAATGAAGGACACAATTAAATTGTCTGCTTAACATTTAATTTTAGCATTAATTACTGAAATTTTGGAAAACTAAATGATAATGGTCCCAAAATAAAAATACAGATACTCTGAGTGGATTGCAAAAATACAACTCTTTTATTCGAAAACCAAACGCACTCTGCCCTGGTTTAAACGTCCAGCCAGCTCACGGCCATGCAGACGAGGATGTTTATATCAGCTGGAGGTAACTTTTTACAAAGGCAAAGATATTGTTTTTGAAGAGTTCCAGGAGCAAAAGATCTCCGCACCTCTGTTATAGAATTAAGAGTCAAGCAGATTTTTCCCAAAAAGATTATTGCATAAATGGAAATAAAAGAAGAGTGAGGATAAGTACCAAACTCAGATTAGAAAAATTAAAGCAAAACTTTAACCGCTAACTTTTTTACGTGTTATCCACGAGGCAACATTAAAAATTAATTATAAAAGATTTGGGAATAGGCTCCTTTAAGAATGATCGACTCTTTACTCTCGATTCCAGCCTGAAATAATTATTATTAAGTAAATAATTTGTCTTTTTAGGAATATCATATTGCATACAAGTTGCATGATTTAAAATTCGATTACTTTAGTTTGAGTGATAAAGAGATGCTCAAAGCTTGCCTAAGGATGTTTAAGGATTTGGGTTTTATTCAAAGATTTCGCATAGAATATGATGTAAGTAAGATTTTTATAACAATTTTATTTTTATTTTTATTTTTTGTATCTTTTAAGATTTTAAGTTCTCTGTGTTTTTTCTCCCTCCTTCTCTCAAAAAGAAGTCAATTAATCAATAAATTGAATAGAAATCCTTTCACTAAAAAGGATGAACATATCTTTGAGGTACATAAGAATTTACTTACTATATTACTAAAAAATGTTTTTCATTAGTATTATCATTACACATTTAAAATTTCTAAGGAATAGTTTTCATCGTTGAATTTGAATTTATAATAATTTTCATCATTAAAAATTATTATAAACTATTTCTTTTATTCTAAATTTAAAATTTGAATTGAAATTCGAGAAGTTAGAGATACATTCGGGAATAACATAAAAAACATAGATTCGGGTATAATCTTAAGAGGACTGTCTGTTAGTCTGTTCAGATTTCAGCTAATTCTGACGATGTAGTAATCTCCGCAAGATCTTTTGCAGCTTTGGAGGAAGCTCTTCGGGCTTTTGAATTGGCTGCAAAGGCTTTTCATCTAAACATAAACCAGGAGAAAACGAAATATATGCTTTCCTCAAGAAACATTTCTCAAGATACACCCAATATTATCTTAAGCACTTACACTTTGGAATTTATACTTAGTTTTAAATACTTAAGATTAGAAATTAATTGTCAAAATAATATCTTCAATTGAATTGAATCAAAGAATATTGTTAATTATTTTTGTAAAAGTCTTTGAATATCTATTTTGTAATTTTTTTCTCTGCTGAGATATAAAAATTAAAATTTATATAAGTTACAGAAAACCATAAAGATTTAACGATTTTTTTTTAAATGCAGCAAGTCTTTTGCATTTGTTTCTTTGAATTTATTTTTTACTGATAAACTTGAGCTCGATAATAAATTTCTAGTAGATTAATTTATTTCTTATTTAATATTTTTATAGCTGTTTATATTTAATTGGGGAATTTTCTCGTGTAGTGTTAATTTTGTATTTAATACCTACCTTTTTTACTTTTAGACTGAGTAATAACTTTTAAGGAATTAACTTTAGACCCCCTTACAAAATACTGATGTTGTTTTATACATTATTTATAATGTATGAAGAATTGGAATGTTTTCTTTAGATTTTAAAAATCACAATTTTTTCTTGAAATCAGGTTTTGTGTCGATGGCTGCTTAGTGTGAGAAAGAATTACAGGCCAGTGATATATCATAATTGGAGGCATGCTTTTAATGTTGCCCAAATGATGTTTGCTATTCTGAGGGTAAAAAATAATTTTTAGTTACATTATAATGATTTATACTACATAAATATTATTTTAAAATGGTGAAATTTGTAAAATTAGTAATTTTATTTCATAAAATTTTCCGCTACAAAAATTTATCATTTAATTTTAAATTTTTATGCTCGAAAAGTTAGTTAACTAATAAACATTAATTTATTATTAAAAAAATTGTTTTATCTACGTCAAATTACACTTATAAGTTACATTATATAATTTAATTTGTTTAAAAAAAATTAAAATCCATAGTATAGCATTGTTATATGAAGATTGATATAAAGAAATGGTGCCTCTTAGTACTTAGTATCTTAAGATAAATGTGACATTTCATTTTTTTTCTGATGTTTCTAGTATTGGAAATGTTAGAAAAATTGGTTAAAAGTCAAGGTAATACAACTTTAATAAAGGCAAGTGCTTTTTAAATATTTTAAACAAAATTGTTTTTTATAAGGACAAAGTGAACTTTAAGTGAATAAAATTTTTGAATATTAAGATGCGTCGTCCACAGATATGGTTAAAATTCAAATATTTTTCCTTATTCAAATATCATCATCAGTTTAAAAGAAAATAATTGTAAAAATATTGTGTAATTGTTAACATTTTGTACATTATTATTTGCTCAAGCCACGAAATAACTATTTAACTTGATTTTTCTCTTTCTGTTTTGTCCCCCCACTATAGTATTTCTCAGAGAACTGTAGCGGCCCAATGGCCAATTTCTCTAGCGCTCTGGCCTTTGATATACAAGGCTCCATGCTCGAATCCTGGCTGTGGCAGGGATGTTTGTAGTGGTTCAGAATCCCTTTAAACTGTAGGTCCCCGTCTGTTTAGCCCTCGTGTGCACAAGATGATCGTAGAATGATCAACCAAACCAGTGAATTATGTTTTTTTGGATTCATTTTTCACAAATATATGTAACATGCGGCCTTATTGGAAATCAACCCCTTACAATAAGGATCACACACAAAGAAGAAACAAGCAAACAAAGCAAAAACAGCTAGACAGCAATCGGCAGTAAGTCGGCCTCACATACCACAAAAAATCAAAAGGGGAGAGAGTAAATAAAGAGGGCAGACACTTTAAGTATTTTAGTCTATGAGACCTCTGGCCTCCCAATACAATTGCAAGACTTCTCCTTAGCGCTGAGGCTCTCTGTTCAGTCTTGGACATTTCAAAAGATGTTTTGAATTCATTGTTCCAGCTCTACATAATGGGCAAGTGTTCGAGGTGAAGACACCTATCCTGTTAAGGTGTTCCGCAAGACAATCGTGTCCGGTTCTTAATCGAAAGTTAGCAACCGCCTCTTTACGTGGTCTAGTGTTCAAGATTTTCCAGCTGTCTTGGATATTGGGCCACTTCTTTGCCTTCAGATTTAGTCATGAGATTATCTTTCAGTTTCTTAAAAATTTCTCTATGAATATCCGTAGCCGAACCGTCGTTTCTCATTTGACACCACCCAGGAGGCACGTGTGGCTTAAGGTATGCCTCGGACGCGAGCCTTACTTTTCCCAAATAATCACTCGCAATGCAAATAAAACAAACACATTTATTATTAAATTGCTCTTAATAGCTACAGCCACTCGCAGGCATGCTATTTCACTCTTGCAGGTCACTAATGCTAACTTTTTTTCGCTGCGAGCTGGCGTGAACATGTTTAAAACGTATTGAAATATAATTTCACATTATATTCGTATACTTAGGTATCAAAACTGGGCCGTGTGCTTGGAGAACTAGAAACTCTGTCACTTCTCATTGCCTGTTTAAGTCATGATTTAGATCACAGAGGAACAACTAATTCTTTTCTAAAAAAGTACGAATACATTTATGCAACTTTTTATTTATAATAACCTTTTTAACTGTAGAACTTGTTTCCACTTTACCGGACTGAAATTTGTTCATCATACATTTAAGTTAATCATAAAATAAAACTAACATGATTATATGGAATTTAATTGTTTTTTACATTTATCTTGACATTTAATTGCATGGCATTTGACATTTAATTGTTATTACATATTTTGACATTTAATTGTTTTTTTACATTTTTAACATGGCATTTTGTATTTAATTTCTTTTAAAAATTCCATGCAAAAAAATTGAATTTTTAAGAGATAAATGTATGTGCATTTAAAATTTAAAAAAAAATATTTTTTATACAAGCAAAATTAAGAAAGGCGTTGCAAATTAATGAGTAGCATTTATGCATGAAGATTGAACCAGTTAAATATTTTGAAAATAACATGATATTCTATCTTTATGATTTAAAATAAAATTGTACTAAATTTCTATTAATATTTTTTTTAGTAATTAATAATTTATTTTTCTTGTCACTAGATCTAACTCTCCTTTGGCGCAATTATATTCCACTTCTACCATGGAGCACCATCATTTTGATCAGTGCATCATGATTTTGAACAGTAAAGTAATAAAAAATTCCTAAACAAATTAAAGTTATTAAATTTAATATACATAATTAGACAAAATTGAAACAAACTTTCTAGAAAATTTTTCTTGAGTAAACAATTTTTACCTTTGCAAGTTTTATGATATTATATGTATAACATATAATATAACATATATATTATATGTTAGATATTAAATATAACATATATATTTAGTTTATGCATATTATATTATCAAATTTGTAAAAGTAATTATAATTATTATTTTTTGTTTCCATTTTGTTCACAGTATACTACTGTGCCCAAAAAGTAAGACCAATTATCCGAATTTATTTCATCGCCTTCAAAGTAATCCCCTTCGGACACAATGCACTTATGCCAACTTTTTTTCTAATCCTCAATGCACACTAAAAAGTCATCGGCCGGGATGACCTTCAAAGCGCGCGCCAATTCACGTTGAATCTCTTCAATCGACTCAAAACGGTGTCCCCGGAGTGGTCATTTGAGTTTAGGGAATAGCCAGAAGTCTCACGGTGTGAATACGATGGTTGTGGAACGATATGAGTTTCATTTTGGGCGAAAAAGTCACGAAGAATCCATGCAGTGTGAGCTGGCGCATTCAGTGTTTTCGGTACCCATCGAGATTTGATGCGTTTGAGGCCCAAAATGGAATTGACCAATCCTTTTTAAATTCCAACGTTATCAGCAAGGTCTCTAATTGTAAATCGACGGTTTGCAAGCACCACATCTTTAATTTTTTGGACGTGATCTTCGTCGGTTGAGATTGATGGTCGACTAGAGGGTTCTTCGTTGTCAACGCGTTCTCTGCCTTCCTTGAACTGCTCATACCACTTGTAAACATTTCTTTCCGATATAGGAATGCTCACCGAATGACTTCTGCAACATTCTATACGTTTCCGCAAACAGAATTAAATGCCAGTTCTTTGCTCAATTAATTCAGACATTTCAAAAATCACCGGAATCAGTTTTAGCGTCTCACAAAGCCAAGCGTCACTCTAACTTTAATTAAACATTTTGACGTGAAATTTCACACAGGTGTCAAGGACAGTGCCAGCAACCTAAAAAAAAGTTTAAAAAAGATGGAAATTCCATAAGCCCCGGGAATTTTAAATTGAAAATGGGTCTTACTTTTTGTACACAGTAGTATGTTATTCACATGAGAAATTTAAATAAAGTTATATACTTAGTACTTTTTACAGATTGAATCAAATTTATTGAAATGTAAATTAAATGTTTTCAATTAAACTTTATGATAATTGCAGGGCAATCAAATTCTAAGCCATTTATCTTCTGAGGAATACATGAATGTTATCCATGTCTTGAAAAGTGCCATTTTAGCTACAGATTTAACTGTGTATTATAAGTAGGTAAAAGTTGATTAACATGTGCATCTGTATTAATATGTATTAAATGAATTCTTGTTAAATATATTATATATGTAATGAAATATATAATATCCTCATGTGAAATTGAAAAAGTACTTCTAATTATTTTTACCTAATTATTAAATCATTATTTACTTTTTTTTATTTAAAATAAAGGGATTTGATAAATTATAAACATTCTTATTTTAATGATATTTTAAAAATTAAATGTATGAAGCAATAAAACTGTCTTACCGTAAATTTGTAGAATATCTTCCTTTTTTATTTAACGAAATTGAATTATAAAATAATATTGATTTCTAAAATTACACTTAACTAAATTTAATAACTTTTAATTTTAAACAATAAATAAGTAAACTTTAATGAAAATAAATTTTTTTTAATTATTTCTTTTCATTTCTTAAGTTTTTTTTTTTTTTTCCGGTTTTCAGTTTTAAACTTTATTTTCAGAAGGCAATTTACTTTTACCAAAATGGTTAAAAAAAGAAATTTTAACTGGAAGAAAGAAGAGTACAGAGAACTATTAAGGTATTTTTTTTTAATAATTACAGTCTGTATAATTTATAACACTCAATTAGATTATTTGTATTGAGTATCTAAATATGCAAACATGATCTTCATTCTTTTATTTCTAATTATCAGGGCAATGCTTATGACGGCATGTGATATTGCTGGTATCACCAAGCCATGGGAGATCCAAAGAAAAGTAAATTATGTTATATATGTTTTCAATTGTGTCCTTACGAATTATGTTTAAGAAATGATTAATAATGTGGAAAATACATGTGGTGATAACTGTCTTTTTTAATATCTGTTGCATCATTGGTAGTACCTACGTTTTAATATTATAAAGAAATGTTTAAAATGAATATTAAATTGACATTATTTAAACTAACTTTAAAATGTTTTGTTTTTATTTGTATTTTGTGAAAAATAATTAAAAATACCTATCTATTTAATCGAGATTTTAATAATATTTTCTTCAATTTAATACAATTTAAAGTTAAGAATATTTATTGGCAATAAGATTTTTAAGACCAATTTTTAACAAATAAAACAGAACTATTATTTATTATGTAAGATAATGGGAAAAAAACAACAAAAAAACACACCAAAGCCACTTGCCATACATTAAAACAAATACATGAACGATCTAATCTTTCAAGTAAACATTTCTTAATACGAAAACTTTATAGTTTAAAATTGAATGAACTAGGCGATTTACAATTCCATATTAATACACTCTTTGAGCTAATTGACAAACTCAAAGCATTAGGTGGAAATAAATAGGGCAATGATTTATCGGCATTATTCCTTTATTCGATTCCCAGTTCATATGCAACTGCTCTTGAAGGAGGAGGAAAATTAATTAATTAATTTAATGAAGGGCTGAAAATTATTCATTAAATTCAAAGGCGCTTATCAATAAGGAAAATTAATTAATGAATTTAATGAAAGATTGAAAATAATTCCTCAAAATCAAAGGCACTTATCGATAAGAAAAATTAATTAATGAATTTAATAAAGGGCTGAAAATAATTCATCAAAATCAAAAGCAGATTTTTTGTAGAGGGTGGAGTTTTTAGAGGAAAGTAAATTTTTTAGAAAAGTTCTTTGATTTAATTTTTTTACAAAATTTACTTCATAGAGGAATTTGTTTCTATTTTAAGCAAAATTTATTTTTTGAAAATATTTTTTATTTAATTTTTTTAGCTTAACTTCTTTTAATTTGCTTTTTTTACTTCTATTATTATTTCACAAAATGTATTTTATGAAGGGAATTATTTATATTAAAATTTATTATTATTATTATTATTATTTATTTATTTTTTTTTGCAAATTATATTTTTCTTTTTACAAATATATTTTATTTCTTTATTTTTACAAAAAAAAAAAAAGCAAATGATTTTATTGTATTTCCCACATTTTAATTTTTAAATTCGATTTTTTTAATCCCGATTGTATTACATTTTCAAAATTTATTTTGACAAAAGAATTTAATTATTTTTTAATTTATTGTTTTTCTCCAATAAGTTACAAAATTTATTATTTTTGCGTAAAACTGAAATTCTTCCAGTAGTATTCTTCAATTTCACAATAGATGGCGTCACGAAATATTATAAGCTCTGCTTTAAATTATTTCTACAAACTTTTTACCTTTTACTTAGAAGTGATCTCTCATTGTTTGATTATATTCTTGTTGTACACATCTTCATTGTTATGCACTTTTTGTATCCCACATGTGTCGCGTTCTAGCAAAGTATCGCGCATGTGCGTGGATGTATGTATGTATGTATGTATATATATATACAGGCGCGATACATTGCTATATATATATTTATGGCTCACATTTTATTTGAATTAGTCACTTAACAAAGTTACATCTCTTCCAATCAATCATTTCAATATTGAATGAAACTGAAGGTTTTGACATGGTAAGCCCTGTTCATAATTATTTAACTTTTGATTTTTTTTTTTTTTTAATTCCTTCTATTAGCTCACACTATATATATCTTGTTCAAATTTTCAAACCTTAATAAAATACTTTTTGTTCATCCACTCAAGTTCAAATACATTTTTTTATCTTGTAGTGGATGGCACTTGATGTTAATACAGTTTTTTCAAAAATTAATTCATTCATTTAATTTAATTAATTAATTTAGTTTTTTTTTTTACATTTAAGTTGCATATATCTACCAATAGATGGCGCCAGATAAACCAAAAAAAATGATTGAAAATTATTTATAAATGGCTTTTTGCAATATAGGGAAAAAAAAGTAGGAATTGACTTTAATTTTTTTTTTTTTTT